>OU015496.1:62311733-62572838 GCA_907164885.2 Dolomedes plantarius | reverse complement strand
CCTTAGGGGGCGAATTTTGAAAAATCCTGATACTGATTTTTAGGTATTCGTCTTCCTTTCATTTTCAATCAAGAATCTTATGGGTATCCGTTTCCTACTCTGATATATAAAGGTATATGTGAAAAACACGTAAAAACACGTTTAGCCCCCCTCCCCCCATTAGGGCCGAATTTTGAAAAATCCTTAAATTGTTTTTAGATAATCATGTTCCTTACATTTTAAAGCAAGAATCTTATGGACATCAATTTTTTTCTTTGAGATACGAAGAAATATGTAAAAAATACGTTTTGCCCCACTCCCCCCTTGGGGGGGCGAATTTTGAAGTATCCTGAAACTGATTTTTCGGTAATCGTCTTCCTTTCATTTTAAAGCAAGGATCTTATGGATATCTGTTTCCTACTTTCAGATATGAAGGTATATGTGAAAAACACGTTTAGCCCCCTTCCCCCCCTTGGGGCCGAATTTTGAAAAATCCTGAAATCGAATTTAGATAATCAAGTTCCTTACATTTTAAAGCAAGAATCTTATGGATATCTGTTTTATTTCTTTAAGATATGAGGGAATATGGGAAAAACACATTTTCTCCCCTCCCTGACCTTGGGGCACGAATTTTGAAAAATCGCTTCTTAAATGACGCCTTCTGCACAAAAGTAATAAGCTCCTAAAATTTTATATCTGTATCTCCAATACTTTTTGCTCGGCGTTGATACGTTAATAAGTCAGGACTTCTTCCATTATATATATATATATATATATATATTGAAAATGACAATTCACTTTATAAGGGTTAAAGGAATCCAAATCATTTTATAAAATGCAAAAGATAGTTATCCAGGATTCAATCACCCACAGAAAGTATGAGACCTGGTAGCTACTTCGTTATCAAAACACACAAAGTTAGAACAATCTTTGATTCCGTTTATGGGACATCACAGTAAATTCTGCATCGGCCATTATTGAAATGCAGGCACTAGAAAGAAAACATTGCACGAACTTTAAAGCTAGAATATTCCGTTCAGAGTAAGATAAGGTGTAATAATTACATGAAGCACAGCCGCTAGCATTTTATACAGATTAGCTTCATACGCTTACCACCGATCAGATTCAAACCTATGAAAACCTATCGGCCAAGGTTATTCCTGCGTTGTCCTCTCATAGGGATAGGATGAATGGTCTTTACGACAGACTCCTTCACTTAGCAAAACTAATTGCAAAAAACTAGATGGCTCACATTAGAAATAGTCTTCTTGATAAGTTCTAACCACATTAAAAAATCTTGTAAGAATCAAAATGAATCAATAAATAATCATTTTCGTTTTATATGGGCATTTGCGTGAGCAATGTATTGTTTTTATCTATAAGATGCGTAACATTTAATTCAGAATCCTTAAGGACGTTTCTCTAGCTATATATACAGGATGGTTATAATTAAAGTCCCACTTTGAAATGGTCATAAAAGGAAAACTAATGGACCAAACGATTTTTTTTTTTCAAAAAATCACCTCCAGGGGGGAAATTGCGCTGTATGCAATATTGTTAAACGAAATAAGACATGAAGACATCGGTTTAAAATGCGTTTAATCGTTTCTGAAACGTGTTACAAAGAATGTTCAATGTGGCGTCCACCATTTTCCGAAAGAAAATTAAATCGCATTACTGCATTCTCAACAAAAGTTTTGCTAAGTCCTGATATGCCAAGAGCTCTTAACATATCAGGAGGAATGTTACGGACATGTCGGTTTATCGCATCTTTCAATTCCGCCAAATTCTTTAGATTATCACCATAAACAGTGCTTTTGAGATAACCCCATAGCCAGAAGTTGCAGAGGTTGAGGTATGGTGACCGGGGTGGTCATTTTATGGGGAGCTTAGGCCTATAATCCGTTCATTCGTGAAATGTTGCTTAAGTAACAGTGGGACACATGAACAAATGTGCGGTGGGGCCCCGTTCTGCATAAAAATCGTGGTGTCTAAAATGCACGTTGATGGAGTTCAGGTATCACGAAACATCTTAACATTGACTCTAAGCAAGCTGCAGTCACAGTGCATCTAACAGGTCCAGCTGTCGACTGCTCTTCAAAGAAAAATAGTCCGATTAGGAAACTAGTTGTAATACCACACCAAACGGTGACTTTAGGAGAATGCAATGGAACTGGGTAGATAACATTACTGGTTTGTTTCTCCCAAATCCTGCAGTTATGGGTGTTGACATCGTCATTTAGGTAAAAATGAGCCTCATCTGTCCACAAAATGTTCGATGTTCAATGTTCGTCCATTTCCATCCTTGCAAGGAATTCTAAGGCGAAAGATTCTCTTGCAGCAGGATCGTTCATTTAAGTTCTTGAACATGTTTGATTTTGTATGGGTAGAACTGCAGAACTTTAAGGACAAATTTGTACACCGTACTTCATGGTGCGTCAATTCGACGTGCAACAGCACGTAGGCTGCACGTAGTGTGTGTGTTTTCCATTGTTGCTTCCTCCACTGCTAATGCAACAGCCTCTTCGGTTTCCACAGAAATAGGTTTCCTTCTCCCTCCCAGGTGAAACAGATAACAAACTCGTGGCTTTAAATTTTGCAATCAATTTCCTCAAACCCTGTGGTGTCATTGGCCCTCGGCGTATTTCTCTTACTGGACGATACCTTTACAAAGCACTCCGTTCATTGCTATCGCATTCATAATAACATTTAACGAGAAAATCACGGAGACTTTGTCGATTCGTAAAAATGAGAACTCTGACAAACAGGCTCACTTTTATCTGGAAAATGGAATGACCTGTAAAGCGCATCTACATAAATCATTCGCTTCTTCCTGCCGTAAAGCAATTACAAGCCATTGCGGTTTCGCATAACCCCACAAATATTTTCGTTTTAGAAACGATTAAAAACGTTTTAAACCAAAATCTTCATGTCATAGGGCCGAATTCAGGCTTTAAAATTCACAATTTAACGATCTGTAAGAAAACGATTTTCAGAATGCGCACACTTTAAATCGTAATTTTGTTTAGGTCAATGTTTCTTAAGGGTAAATGTTAAACCCGTGTAACAAAAGGTTAAGTTAGATTCCGATCCTTACTTGGTTTAACAATATTACATATAGCGCAATTTCCCTCTGGTGGTGAGTTTTTAATTTTTTTTGCGGAAAAGAAATTTCCATGACCTCTTGTAAACTATTATCAAGTTTCATAACATTTGGTCCAGTAGTTTTCCTTTTATCACGATTTCAAAGTGGAACTTCAATTATAACCACCCTGTGTATATATATATATATATATATATATATATATATATATATATATATATATATATATATATATATATATATATATTTCTTCTGTCCGTGTGTATGTAACTGAACTCCTAAACGACTGGACTGATTTTAATGAAATTTTGTGTGTGCGATGAAGTTGATTCGAGAATGGTTTAGATTCACAATTTGATCCGATAGAATATGTTTTTATATTTTTAATTAATTAATAAAAAACCAACAATTTATAAGGGGATGCGTCCGGTAAATGGAAGCTGTTACAGTTTGTGAAATCACCCCTCTAGATAATGGCGTCCACGTTAGGTTTAGTTAGCAAACAGCGAGCGAAAAAATAAAAATAAATAAAATCTAAAATTTTCAAGTCATATATTAAACCAGAATAATAAATGAAAATAATAATCTCTCAAGTCAGATTTTATACTCTAAAATGGATCAGATCCAACGGCATATTGATACTCTCGACATGCGATGGAAAATTCGAATCAACCACGTTAAGTGACACGAGATCTTTTTTAATCGCTACTGCAATTTCTCCTCGCCTATATCTTTGTGTCTATTGAAGAGCTAAAGACTAAGCTTCTATCCTGCTAACTTATTTCTGACTAAAAACTCCTCTGACATGTATAATCACCAGCCCACAACAACTTTCCAATAGCGAATATGTTTCACTTTACCCACTAGAACACCATGTTATCACGGCGCAATCGGAAGGTCGCCAATTTGGAAAGTACCATACTCTCGACCCGGGTTCGAATCCAGAGTTGTGTAAATTTTGCTATACCTGCTATTTCAGCTTTTTTTCTTAAGGCTTTTTTATTTCAGCTTTTATTTTATTATTTTTTTAATTATTTAATTATTATATTATTTTATTTTATTATTTTTTTTATTTTAATTTTTTAAAATTATTATTTTTATTTATTTTTATTTTTTTCAGCATTTTTATGACGAAATACCGAATATAGCTGAAATCTGAGGAGTTTATTATACATTTATACATTTTTAATTGGGTTTTCATATTATTAATATGTATAACATTTCGTATGCTTTTTTTCTATGTTATTTATACTGTGTTAATTTTTAAATTGATTTTGGTTAACAAACATTCTTAAAATCCCGGGCATCGCCGGGAACTTCAGCTAGAATTACAACGTTTGAACAGGACAACGTCTGTCGGGTCCGCTAGTATATATATATATATATATATATATTACTATTTACTATCGAAAAGCTTTAATCATTTCAATATTTTAAGGTATGTTAAAAGTTCGTTTGAGTATTTCGTCGAATATTACCTATTATTTTCGTCTTAAATTTTCAGTTCTTAAAAACTTTATTTTGATTGATCTCGTTGCATAAAATAGCATAAAATTCCAATATTTAAAGAAATAGATTTAGTGTTGTTTATAAATGTAATTAAATTGCTTCTTATATATTTTTAAGAATAATAGCATTGAATTCTCTGCTAAGTGTGAAATATTTTTAAAACTTCTGTTTACATGCTCACTTTGTACATGCATTAAAATATTCTGAAAAAAATACAAGGGATATTATCTATTAGTTTTGTCCTATATGTTTCTTCATGACATCGTTTAATAGTGAGTTACTTCACCTTTAACATAATGAAATGTTTCTAAAGTAGATGACTATTTGATAGAGAAATATGGGTCACGAATGTTCTGCCCCTGGATTTCCGTCTAATTATGATTCTGATAAAGATGATATAGCAGAGCTTAAATTTCCGTTTGACCCAGAACTATGCAATTTATCAACACGTAATTTGAATCAAGCTGATTTTTTTTCCTTGCTGCAGTGCAAATATACTTACAAAACAAGAATAAATAAAAACAATCAAACATTGAATGGAACAAAGTGATATATATATATAAATATATTTCTTCAGGTAAATTCCGAACATCAGTATTTATTTTTTATTTTTGTTCCTAAACTCTTTTGACTACATCCCATGCATATACTAACGTTATTAACCTTCTTAAGGTGTACGGGTCTATTTTGACCTATAACAAATTTATTTCGTATGGATTTATTACAATTTGGAGAATTTTACAAAAATATATTGTGACTTTGTTTTTATAGTTATAGTAAATATTCAGCTATGTGAAATTATTTTTTTACAGACGGTAGTTTTTTAACAATAAAAATTGTAACACATAAGTCGTTCGGGTCAATTTTGACCCATGTGGAATTTTCAGAGCATATCAGCTTGAGCACCGTAATTTTTAATATATTATTCAATTATTGCTGTGAGACAATGCATTAATACTTCCGTTCTTCAACGTTATATATTTTTTTTTGTTTCCTTTAGGCACAATATATGACACTAATAGTACTGTACCGACGTTAGCAGTTCATAGTTTCTGTAACCGGTATTTGCTTCTTGGGCTTTCCTTTCCACTCTCGTAGAATGTGTAAAGGGGCGTTGTAAAGCGACGAATCTGAACAGACGACGACTGTATTTAGTAAAGATGGTATAAAATCAAACGGAAATCTGAACCACAAGCTTCATGTGGTAGGCGTGAGGCAGAAAATGCGTGAACATGACACCAGGGCCCACGAGATACGCGACGTCTAGAATGGAAGACCAATACTGTGCATTTATGTTGTTTTTTCCTCCAGAAATTCTGAATATCATACAAAAAAAATGTAACGTCGAAGGAAAAAAGATGTTCGGTGACACTTGGAAGAATTTGAATAACTTTGACTTGGAAACATTTTTTGGCATGTTGCTGCTTTTTCGGGTATATAAATCTCGTAATGAGTCTACAGAGAGTCTGTGGGATGCCACAATGGGACAAGATATCGTCAGGGCAACTATGTCCTTAGAAAAATTGAAAATAATATCAAAGATTCTTCGATTTGATGACAAGCAGACGAGCACAAGAAGACGGGTAACTGACAAACTTACAGCCATAAGAGAACTTTGGGACAAGTGGATAGAAATTTTGCCTATGTTGTATAACCCTGAAATGTACGTTACTGTGGATGAACAACTGGTAGCTTTCCGAGGAAAGTGATCCTTCCGCTAGTACATGCCCAGCAAACCAGCCAATTACGGAATAAAATTTTGGGTACTTTGTGACAACGCTACCAATTATGTCTGGAACATACAGCCGTATAGCCAGTAAAGAGGCAAGTGCGTAGTACTCCAGAGTACTCTTCACCATCCCAGAAAGATAGCAGATACAGACACAAAGAAACCTCAAATAATTATAGATAATAACAGCGCCAAAGGTGGAGTAGACTTTATATAGACTAGCCTCCGACGATTCCTGTCGGAGAAAGACCAATAGATGGTCCATCGTAGTTTTTTCCAACATCCTAGACATTTCCGAGTATAAAGCATTATTATTCATCAAGATCAACCCATAATGAAAGATGAACTCATTTCACAAAAGAGAATCTTTATTGAGAAGTTTTCCATGACTTTGGTTACCCACCATATTGAAGGAAGAAAACATGTGCCAAGAGCAAGAGCTGCCCGAGTATTGGCGATGAGTATTCGAAACTCAGGACAACCTGAACCCCAATCTGAAGAATCCGGAAATGTAGCAACTACTGGCAGAAGGTGAAGATGTCGTTTATGCACACAGGCTGAAAAAAAAAAGTCCTGTGAGGTGTTTCAAAGGTAGACAGTTTACTTGTAAGAAACATTACATTCAAGTGTGTAACAATTGTATTTAAACAGAACAACTTAGAGGCTAACGAATTTAAAATTTTTCTATCACTTTCCTTCATTGATTGTTCATGTGTCCAAAATTGTATTGTTGGATGTAAGCTAGATATTTCATAAATATTTCGTTAATGTGCAATTTTATTTCCGAAAATAAACAAATTATATACTCAGGTGCGAACTTTCTGGTTTTATGAAACAAATGTAAAAACATATATGTAATAAATACAGGAAAAATCCGTGCTGCACTGTATTGCATTTGAAAGTTTACAGTAATTTTCAGGGGTGAAGGATTGAATTACTGCATTTTTGTTTTATAAATACAGAGTGATTCCTTAAATTCAAGCTTCCTTATAGTTATGAAAACTTACCTGAAAAACAATGTTAAAAGATATACAAATACATAAAAGGGTATATAAAATGATAACTAAATAAATAATTAATTTACTAATATAAATAAAATGTGATTATACTACAACAACATTGAAAATTACGCCTTGGGTCATTTTTGACCCGAACACCTTAGGTGTATGCTACACTGCAACAACGCAAAAAGGTTAAATACATACTAGATACTTTAGTTTACTTCATGAAAGGACTTAAATCTGAATGAAGTGGCCCGATAAGATGTAACCAGTGTATTATTTAGTAATGTTTTACGGTGTTTCTAAAAAAATTATACTTCAACTGAACTATGAGTGTACAGTTTCAGAGGTAAGCGAAATAATGTTGTATGAAGTGTGAGGGTTTTATTTATGAAAATTCAAAATTCAAAATGCCCATAAATTGCAATTGTATCCAAATCTCAGTGTTAAGTATAAAACAAAAATTTATCCCTGGTCATAAATTTTATTAAAATTATATAATTAGGCAATTACGCGGACGTATAAATTTAAAATGCTTTTTAAATTTACTATTTTTTTACTAAGATCATTGTAATACTTTTTATCAATATTATTATATCTTGTGCATTTATTTAATATATGCAATATGTTGCTAAGTTAAGTATCGTGGAAAAGTCGCTTTAAACGAGAAATTATGAAACAAATGGCATTTACAGAGTACAAAAATTTTTTATATCCCAAAATATTATTTTCTTATGTGAGAAAATTTATTTTACTTATCCTGTGACAGTTATGATAGTTAGGTATTTTTAATTTCTCTCATAGCTCCCTTTTATTTTATTTACAGACATTATTATATTATTTAAACAAATCCAGAATACTATTCTAAAAGTCACATTTTATATTTAAAAGATAAATCGGATCTACTGATAGAAAAGGACAAAAAGGTGGGTGCGGCTTCATTTGCTGAAATTGATATGAAGCCGTCTATGACGTATAAAGTCATGATTGTCCGAACTTCTGAAAAATCCTGATGCAGAATCTTCTAGATTTATGAATTCGTGATTTCTTCTTTTCATAACAAATATGACGGTACATTTTGAGTGCACGTTACTACCCAGGATTTTATGATTATATATATATATATATATATATATATATATATATATATATATATATATATATATATAATATTAAAAAGCTAGTAATTTTTCAATTCAATACTCTTTCAATTCAATACTATTTCAATTCAATACTCACCGGTTGTGCTTTCTGTGTCCGAGATGGGAGATTTTTTAACTAATGGAACTAATTTAAACGCTTGTGATGCACGGCTGGGCGACGTTTTCATCCACTCTACCTTCGTTTTCTTCCCTCCGCGCCCGTCTCGTCACACACACACACACACACACACACACATATATATATATATATATATATATATATATATGTGTGTGTGTGTGAGTGTGCGTGCCTAAAATCCAGTGGATATTTCAGGGAAATGAAAATTGTAAAATTTCTGTTCAATTTCGTTAGTTTCAGTCAATTGTTTTGTATGTTTCCTTTGCAATCGGAATATTATCAGGATATCGAATATGAAACATTTTCACAACGAGGCCTTAAAGAAATTAGTGGCGTTTGCGTAGAAACAACATCTGTGTGTTTAATTACTGGATATCCCGCACTTTTAAAATATTTTAAATTTGGATTTTTATATAATGTAATGGAACTATTTACTTAGTAAATCCCTTTAGATGCAAAAGACTTAACTCAAGAAGATTAACCATAAATGAGTTTTGTTAGAGAGTTATCTTGTATCTAAAAACATGCTATAATCATATGAGGCGGTTAAAGTCAAATTGGTGTAAGTCAGTAAGTCAAGTGGTATTAGGCAAAGCGTTTTACTGCAAAAACTACAAAAAATTCCACTATAAATTGAACAAAATATAATTCATAATAATTATTATAATACTGCAAATAATAATTATTTTGAATTCCACTATAAATTGATCATGGAGATTACATTTTTTCCCCTCAAATAGAATAAGTTGAAAATGAGACTTACACCATTTTGTCTTTCACTGCCTCATGCTGTCATATTTACAACCGATCTCGAGCGACGGCGTGGCCGAACAGCTAAAGCACTGGGCTCCAATTCAGAAGGTCGTTGGTTCAAGCCCCGAGACGGACTGTCGAAAGTATTTCATGTTCTTTTTAAGTTAATTTATGTTCGCTTTTTAGAAACTTCGAGAAAGTACCAAATATGTTAATTTTCTTAATTTAAATAATTCTATAAAGATCTTTAGTGTATAAAAAGGATTTCCTCAAGCTGATGGGAAGTCAGTTAGGTTCCAGCTGGGTTCATGTTAACTCGCTTGCTGTGAATAAAAGTCTCGTTATCTAAATTGTGCTTTCTGTTTTAATCACTCGATCTGTCTACGTGACAATCTGGTGGAGGCGCCAGGTAATCCATTCAACATGGAAACGGAAGAAACTCGACAAAGTCGTAGACTTTTAAATGTCCCTCCTGAATACGGTCTTTAGGTAGAAGACTCGGGGAAACGGCGAAGAAAAATGTCTGAAGACACAGAATCCAAGCCACCAACTTTCCTGCTTACCTCAGCACTAATAAAGGAGCCTAGAAAACCAACAATCTTTAACGGCGATCCCAGACAAGATCCAACTAAATGGTTGAAAGAATATCTGAGAGTGTCAAAGTTTAACCAATGGATGATACTCTATCTCTTGCCAACGTCTGCTTTTTCCTAGATGGGACTGCCAAGATATGGTTTGAAAATAATGAGGACATTTTTATCCCGTGGAATGTCTTTGAGGCAGAACTGAAACAAACTTTTGGTGATATTCAGCTGTACATACGACGATAACGCGAGGCCACATACATTTCTTCTGGTCGACGAATTTCTAGAGAGTGAGGATATTCGCCTTATGAATTGGCCAGCCAGATCTCTAGACCTTAACCCTATAGAGCATGTCTGGGATGCTCTGGGGAGGGCAATTGCAACTCGCAACCGCCCTACGAGAACCATCCAGGGAATGTAAACAGCGTTGCTGAACGAGTGGGTCCAATTGCTACAGGAAATGATAAACTGCCTTATTTCAAGTATGAAATCACGCTGCGAGACCTATATATCTGTAAGAAGGGACCATACCCCCTATTAACCCATCTATTAACCCATTTTTTTTTTATTCTGCAACCGCTATTTCATACCTTCAGACTCCAACGAGTGTTACGCACGATCCTGCGTGTGTATTACAATTATTGAATGGTTATTTGTTTTGTATTGTATCAATTTACGTACATATCAAATTTCATTAAAATCGGTACAGTAGTTCTAGAGATAATCGACCAAGTTTGCAAATTCTCTTAATTTCTTACACCAGTGTATAATAGGGCGGAGCGTAAAAATAAAGTTTTCGATTTTGCTTTTGCCTTAGTTCGGAAAAGTTGGGTACTGGTGGGTAGGTCACGTATGCAAAGTTTTTGGGAAAAACAAAAAATATCTTCCGTTTCCATTTCGTCAGTGATTTTTAGCAGACTTTTATCATATAGTTGAAAATGTGTATTTCTATTGTTTTATATGCAGTTCTTCGAATTTGTCTGAAATAAAATTCAGAAAATAACCAGAAATCACCACGGGGAGGTGGCTGCATTGCGAGTTCCCCCGTGACCAACCATCTACCCAACCATATAGGAACTTAACTATTTTGTCCTTGCAGTTATTCCGGTTTTACTCGGTACCACGGATGGTCCGCGAAATTTGTAGAAGACAATAAACGTCTCGCGCTATCTTAAAAGCGAATTAAAGACTGTGGTCGATCCCATTATCCAGAGAAATGGCTACTTCGACCACACGGAAGCAATAATCTTGTCAATGATTCCAGCCGTCAGACAGCCGATACGAGAACTTGGACTACGTAGGATTTTACGAGCAAGAAAAGAAAAAAGGGAAAGAATCAGACACTAAAACATACCATTACTCAAATTCGAGGCAGTTTCATATATAGACCTAATTGATTGGCAGAAATTTAATTTGACGGAACATCCAATAACATTTCACTTGACTGAAGACGATTTGAGAAATTTGATTTCCAGTGCAGAGTCTGCAGCTCAACATCTGGGAAGCCTAAAATTTCCTTGCCACACCCAAAGTGTTGAACGTTTCGTGGAACTAGTAACAGAGTTTTCTGTGGTTGTGTGTGGAGAAAATAAGCGTGACGGTTTAATTAGAACCCGAACAGAGTCTTGGAAAGGTATGCCATCATTTGAAACCAAATGCGAGTACCGAGTAAAACCGGAATAACTGCAAGGGCAACGGAGTTAAGTGCCCATATTGTTGGGTGGATGGTTGGGCACGGGGGAAACTCGCAATGCAGCCACCTCTCCGTGGTGAGTTCTGTTTTTTTTAAAATTTTATTTCAGAAAAATTCGAAGAACTGCATAAAAAACAATGGAAATACACATTTTTAACTGTATGTTTAAACTCTGCTAAAAATCCCTAATGAAATGGAAACGGAAGATATTTTTTGTTTTTCCCAAAACTTTGCATACGTTACCAACCCACCAGTACCCAACTTTTCCTTACTGACGCAAAAACAAAACCGAAAACTTTATTTTTACGTTCTGCCCTAATAAATATATATATATATACAGTGGCTCCCAAAAGTGTTCGTACACTTACGATTTTCAATGAAATAGGTGTCTATCCATTGATTAAAATGAATATTTCAGAATGGGTATTTAATAATAAGATATATAATCTATTCTTAACAAAACTACATGAAATATTTTGAAAACATAGTAATACTTTATTTTTAAGAAACCAATAATCCAAAAGTAACAAAAACTTGATCTCACAAAAGTCGTCGTACACTTCTAAAAAATCTCTACATATTAGTAAATATTCTAATTTTTCGTTAATTTAATATTTAGTAGGATATCCTTTAGCATCCACAACAGCTTTTAAACGTCTGGGAATAGATTGCTTTAGCTCTTTTGTAATTTTTGCATCAATGTTCATCCATCAAAGCCAAACGATATTTTAGATGCCACCACAATTAAAAGATAAATATAAAGCGCCAGACGATAATTTTAATTATGAATTTATCCGAAAATATTTCAGTGTACGATGACTTTTGTGAGATACAGTTTTTGTTACTTTTTGATTACTGGTTTCTTAAAAATAAACTTTTACTATGGTTTCAAAATATTTCATGTAGTTTTGTTAAGAATAGATTATAGATCTTATTATTAAATACCCATTCTGATATATTCATTTAAATTAATGGATAGACCCCGATTTCATTGAAATTCGTAAGTGTACGAACACTTTTGGGAGCAACTGTATATATATATATATATATAAACAAATTATTCAAACTTTTAAAGTCGAAAGGGGTTTCCTTTTGTACGCATCTTTCGCTTATTGCTGCTAAAATTATCATTATTTTGCACTTTAAAACTATTATTACTTTATTGCAATACTGACAGCTAAAAATATTTTAATTACTGCTCATGTCACGAAATACAATCTTCAATTATTCTCTTCTCCCTCTTGCCCAACTCTCAATTTTTAAAAACTCTAAATCGTTCCCATTAAAATAGAAGTCTCGACTGAAGTTTAAACCAGAAATTATCATTTGAATGTATTCTGCTCCGGCGCAGATAACATATCACTAAACGTGTCTCATTATCAGACGTGTTTGATGACAGATACAGCACGGAATACTTTCTCTCTATGTAAACTACCGGGATGCATAATTTATTAATCTTGACTTACCATGTGTTTGAGCAGCACACATTTTAGTTCGATGCGTTCGAATACTTTGAATATGACACATGCTGTAGGTGGGAGATATTTCAGTGACTTTCAATCTCTTTTATGTAATTACTTATTTGCATTAAAATAGGTCTAAGGAGATCTCAGTTAAAATAGGGCTTCTCAGTTTACTCGGAGAGATATATTTAAGTACGTTTCGGGATTTAGAGGGATTTTAATTTATATATGAAACTCAACACTTCCCTTGAAATAATACGCATAATAAAGAACGAGCAATTAAATAACTCATTTTTAATCGTACTAGATCCAGTAAGTTTTAAATTTATGGAATAATAAATGCTGTTAATCATAGAAGTTTTAAATAAACTCAGTTTTATTTTATTTATATATCAAATCTTTATTTTTATTTCATTAGTAGCTTGTAAAACTTATAAAACACTAGCTCAACTGTCACAAAAATATTCAACAGACGATCTAAACGTTAAATTTAACATAATACTTTGTCTTAGAATTGTTACTGAAGTTTTAGACAGAGGTATCACAAACTTTAATTAATATTTACTTTTGAAATTATATATTTATCTTTTTGAATATGGTATAGCACACTTATCATTTTTCACCACATACCTTTCGCGTACGCACCATAATACGTTTAATTATTATTGTTTTTTTTAAAGGGTTGCTAACAATAGGACGTTTCTCGTTATATTTGTCAACTAATAGAAGAATTTCTGTTTGTGTCTCGCAGTGTAAAATCAAAATACCTGGACTAAAATTTGAGAATACTCGCTACTAAATAATAAAATTAGTCCGACATTCAGATCATAAAATTACTAACAAAAATGAATTAAAAATATATCCTGAAATGCTGTACGCATAAACAGTTGATATTTAAAAAATATGTATATTATTTTTATTTTGCTCGTTTCTTATGTCAAAGTACCAGTCGAAACTGCCATTTTTATAGCTTTAAAATAGCTACCAATCGAAAACTGTTTCCATAATAAAAAGAAAGTTTCTTTTTTAGCTTTCTTGTTTTTTCTCTCGAAGGATCAATGAAAATTGTCACCGTTATGGCTTTAAAATACCTACCAATCGAAGACTGCTTCCGTAATTAATGTATATTTTCAAATTTGCTAGTTTTTTCTATCAAAGTATCAATCAGAACTGTCATCGTTATAGCTTTAAAATAGCTAAAAGTCAAAATGTTCTCAAATCAACAAAATTGCAATAGTAGCAACGATTCACATTGGTTTTATTTCCTATTATACAGAGAACACTCCTACGGTTCAACATTGCTTGCAGCATTTTGCATTCCGCACTTCACATCATGCAACAGTACTTTAGATATATTGTAGCATGCTCCTCTGTTGATTCAATGGGTCTTGATTGTTGCTGGATCATACTATATTTATAGTAAAATATTGCTATCATTTACTTAACTTTATGCCAGCTATTCTAGTTAGTTAATTGTTTAACCAGTTATGTTCTCACGCCAAGTTCTGCAGTGAACATTTACTTTTTGGCGAGTTCCCTTTTGTTTACTTATCCAATCTCATTTGCACTAAAATCAATTTTGTAACTGATGCTTTTTGGTCAGCTTAAATTTTTGTTATTGATGCTTTGAGAATTTAATTCACTTTTAGCTGTTTTTGGGGTATTGCACTCACCCTTTAGTGGCTTGTTGGTATAATATGACAGTGTGCTGGTTATTCTTTCTCTTTGCTTTTTGGGCTTTTATCCGGTGTTTGAAGTTAGTGTATTGGTGATCTCCTCGTGGATTACTTTTTTAGGCCTAAATGGGGTATTCTATCTATGTATCTGAGCCAAAAGTAACAGAAGAACTGTGAATGTTCGCTGAGAAAAGTATGTCCGAAAATATCTAACACAGACTGTATTGTATCACCTGCAGTTTGCTAGGATATGTATTATTTCCAAAGCGAAATACCTGCCGATTTTTGAAATCTCTGACAAATTTCATCTTTTATTACGTTAAAGACAGTTTTCACTTTATACGGTAAGATAACAATTTTTGTCTCTACTTGATGGAAGGCAGTATCGTACAGCTAACTCTAAATCGTTGGACGATGATAATTTTTTTCAGATATTTATTTTAAGGACATCAAAAATTGTAAGTGTATTCGTCAGTAATTGTGTTGAATCGTTTCCAAAAGACAAAACTTTCACGTCTCCAAGTAGCTTTGTCGATAGAATCTTTCATCTGCAATATTAGATTTGTACTAACTCGTGCTGACACCTGGATTACAAGTCCTACTATTTATTCCCTCACCACGTCATGGTGTTTAATGTAAATTAAAATTGTCTTCAACTAATATACTTATATAATTTTCAGCTAAAGGATATTTGGATGAAATTAATATTCTTGTATTTGGTAATCAGCCAATATAGAATGACAAATTGTTGCGTAGTACTTCTTGAAATTTCATTCGAAAAATTACTCTGCGGTAGATTTTACAAATGAAACTTGCATAACTCCAAGAGTACAGAATACTAACAATATAAAAATCGTTCAAACACAGATGAAAAATAACTCCGATAGTCACTGTCAAAAGTTACCCTCAAAACAAATTTTTCTAATACTGTAGAACACAGCATTTACACATGACATCAGAGTTTTTACTCCGCCATTTTGAGAAAATTATAGTTTTGAAACTTCTTACCAACATCTTTAGATATATTATTGTGTCAATTTCAGATACAGTCTTCAATTCCCCCATGTCAGTATGGTAATTTACTAATAACAAAATTTTGCATTCAGTAAACCGATATTTTTTGCTTTAACAGGCTTTAGGCTGCTGGGAACAAAATTTAATTAAATCGTAGAAACAGTATAAGAGCATTATGACGACTTTAGTTTACGAAAATTCGTATTTATGCCTAAAGTGCATTTTCATTTCAAGTGTTCGTCTATTAAAATTTAATGAAATATTTTTTTTTTTTAATTTGCAGATAAGAATACCTTTCACAAGAGGAGCAAACAGCTTTTTAATATCATAAATTAAACACCTGTGTTATAACTAGTTTTGAAGTAATCAAAATAGTTTTTTGCATAGTTTCAGAGGAAATTTAAGTGTAATTCTCTCTATGGATAAAAATGAAATACGTTGATTTTCTGAGACAGTTACACCTGATTCTTCTTGGAAATGTAGGTGCAATTCTCTCTATGGATAAAAATGAAATACGTTGATTTTCTGAGACAGTTACACCTGATTCTTCTTGGCCTGACGAAAACTATGTTAATTATCAGAAAGTAAGAAAAAACTAGCAATGAAAGAAAAAAACGGAAATCGAATTAACCATGAAACTTGACAATTATAATGCACTCGGTAAATACATTTACTGATTGCTTTTTTTGCCTCTTCTTTCTTAGTGTTTTTATTTGTCATAGTATCTATCTATCTATCTATCTATCTATGTATCAAGCTATCACAAAATACTACCCCAGAGAGTATTAAATCCACGTTTCTACCACGTTCACGAGGGTATTAATCGAAATATTTTAGACTTTATTTTTGCCTTTAAATGTCCATCGATAACCACTCCAAGCTCTATATACAATGGCTTGAATAGGTGCATTCCAATACCTGCGGTTCACTGTAGTCTATAGAGTTTCTATGCTCACTTCTACCCAGACTTGGGTGTATATAATTTGAAGTGGCACTCTATTTGAATTTGAAGCAAACACGGTTTATACATGAAACAATGTTTATTTAATTCGTTGCACATATAATTGGCTTTTACAGCAATAAGCATGCGTACTACTTGTACGGAATGTATAAACACAGCTTTCAAGAACAATATATTTTTATACTCACGAACAGTAAGTCAAACCAGCAGTACTGCCACGTAAACTTCTGGCCCGCTAAGCACTAGCGCAGGATAACACCTTTTCAACCTTAACAACCTCCCCCTTTTCATTAATGACGCTGCGTGGTATTTATACTAAGCGCGTATGCCGAAATTAGCATATCTAAAGCAGCTTCTTTAATTCACTCAAAAGTTCGATTCTTGTGAATCGAATCTTGTGTATACCTTACACTGGCCTCCCTCGAAAAAAAAATTAGGTAACTGAGGTCTGAACGGCTTCAGTTAACTAATTGAAAACGCGTGCTGGTCTGACTTTTTACATAATGGGTGGCAAAGCCAAAAAACCTTCCACACGTTGTGTGGGGGAAAAACGCCACTACTATTTTACAAAACTAACCCCGAAGGGTCCAGGTGACACCATCACACAGTGGATTTGCAGAGTTGCGGATACTGGGCTGGCCAACTGCGCCCTAAAAAACTTATTTTAGTTAAAATTGTCAACACAATTGCACAGCATGACATTTCTTGACTGTTTGTATCTGCTCTCCCCCAATTTATAATGCACATGTGTCATGATTTGTGAAGTTAGTACATTAGTGGTTAATTGGTATATTGTGCAGTATGTATTTTTTTTCTAGTCACTACATGTCCCCTTCAAAAGTTTATAAAACAACAGTATGCCGTATTTTTTTTTCAGTGGCTCACCCCTTCCCCTCAAAATGTTTACACAGTATATACACTGGGGAATTTCAAACCAATTTGGTTCGGTTTTATTAAAGGGTGGGAGTTAGAATAAGAAAGTTGATACAAGACTTGTTCCTCATGAATGCAGCAACTTCCTTGCACCAGTCTGTCCAATCCGTGGAACCTCTCTTGACGGTCGCAGTCCTAGTAAAGGGGTTCGTTGACCGTGTGGGCATCCTTCGTGCAGCAGGTCGTTGGTCCTGAGGCGCTGGTCCGGCTTGACGATGGACAGGAGGTCTCTTGGGAGGAGGATCTTGTTGGGCGGCAGAGATCTTTCGTTTCCTTTGCGTCTGCTTCCCCCGCTTGCGTGGATGTTCGAACGGCTGAGAGTCAGGCGCCGACGATGGAGAAGTCATGGGAGTCTTTCTTTTAACTCCTGACCGGGGTTCCTGTGCAGGAGTGGAGCTGCTTCCCTCATGCAGGTTATCACCGGAATCGTGAGTAGGGGGAGGACGGTCTTCGTTGGTGACCCCCGAGGGTCCAGCATCTTGTGAACCTTGTGAACCTTGTTGCACTTGATTTGAAAACAGGGTATAGTCTGCACGGTTTATATACCTCTTAATCTGGTCTATATTTGCGGGAACTTGCTGTTGGCCTTCTTGTAAGGTAACCACTGGGCCTGCTACCTTTTTTATTTGGTACGGACCTTGAAATTTCGGGCAAAATTTCCCGACTATGCCTTTACTGGCCTTAGATAGTGAGTGGGTGGCTTTTAAAACCCATTGCCCAACTTCAAATTCCTCCTCGCTACGATTTTTATCGTAGTATATCTTCTGTTGCTTCCGCATCTGGTCATTAACTTGCTTGACCTCGCGAAGCATCTCCTGAATATCAGCTAGTTGAAATTGAGGCGCTTGACCCGGTACGAAGAATAGACTGTCTAAAGGGGTGATAATCTTTCTGCCTAGAAAAACTTCGGCAGGTGTTTTGGCTGTCGAGTCGTGGACGGCCGAACGTAATGCAAACGCAAACTGCTGTATATGTTGATCCCATGTTTTATGATTGTTTTGTATAAATGCGCGAATCATTTTAACTGCATTGCGATTTACCCGCTCCGCAATATTCGACTGTGGTGACCATTTTTGAATGTTTTATTTGAAGCCTGCGACACAGGTCCGTGAAAACTTCGCTGACAAACTGAACACCGTTATCGCTAATAATTTTTACAGGGGCACCATATCGCAAAACATAATTATGTGTAAATGCATCAGCAACTGCTTTGGCTGAGGCTCTACGCAGGGGTATAATTTCGGTCCATTTTGAAAAATGGTCGACTATTACGAGTAAGAACCTGTATTTTCCACTTTCACTACGGGGATATGGGCCTAATAAATCTATCCCTACGATTTCATTAGGGAACGTGGCCACGATACTTTGTAAAAAACCCGCGGGGCGGTAATTTGTGTAGTTAGTAAGCTGACAAGTGTCGCAGCTTTGAACGTACTAGGTGACCCACTTCCTCATTTGGGGCCAGTAAACCACCTCATTAAGTCGAGAAAAGTTTTTCGAATACCCATATGGCCGGCTGTAGGTAAATCGTGAAGAGTATGTAGAATGTGTGTTCTCATTGAACATGGAATGACGGGACGAATTTCACCATTCCGATTTGTGGATGATTTGTAAAAAAGGAGATCATCGACTAGTTCATAGTTCTGTGCTCTACCCTGTATAGCATGCAGATTAACTCCGGAAAATTGTTCGGGGTTTTCTAGGTATTTAACTATATCTCCGAATTCCAGGTCTTTACGAAGTTCTTCTTTTAACTGCGTTTTATTATCTAGCACAATAGAAGTGAGCATTTCACATTGAGTTATCGACTCCCCCTCTGGGTCTCTGCTTAAAGCATCCGCTACCAGATTTCCTTTCCCCGGACGATGCTCAATGATTAAGTTGTATTCCTGGATCTTTAATGCCCAGCGAATGACACGAGGCGTAAAATTTTTGCCCGAGTATAATCGGGTTAAAGCAGCATGGTCAGTTATAACCCGAACCGGCTGTTCTGAGAAATAACAGCGAAATTTTTTGAGTGCTACGACAATAGCCAAACATTCCCTTTCAGTGGTTGTATAGTTTCGTTCTGCGGAATTTAAAGTTCGCGATGTGAAAGCGATAGGTTGGTTTTCCTGCATTAGTACAGCGCCGATTCCGACATTAGAAGCATCCGTTTGCACTACGAATTGTAGCTTGTGATCTGGATGGCGTAGTACCGGAGCTTGGATCAATTTCTGCTTTAATGTTTGGAAGGCGTTCTGGGCTTCAGAACTTCACGTAAATTTAGTGCGTTTCTGTCGCAATTTGTAAAGCGGTTCGGCGACTTCCGAGAATGCAGGTATAAATGTGCGGTAATATGAGCAAAGACCAAGAAACGACGAAAGTTGTTTTCCCGTTTGTAGGATTTTAAACGCTTTTACAGCGTCGATTTTAGATGAATCCGTTTTAACGCCCTGACGCGTAATTTTGAATCCTAAATACGGTAGTTCTTTGCGGACGAACTGACACTTTTTTGTATTTATTGTTAAGCCAGCCTGTTTTATCAGAGAGAGCACTTCCTGTAAAAGAGCTAAGTGCTCGGTTAAAGTTTCCCCCGTAATAATTATGTCGTCGAGGTATACGGCAACGTTCTTTCCTAAAACAGGCCTTAGTACTATATCCATAAGTTTTTGGAATGTGCCAGGTGCCCCATTGAGTCCAAAGGGCATGCGACGAAACGCAAAAGTGCCTTTTTTTGTTATAAACGCCGTTTTTTAAACGTCTTCAGCCGCCATAGGTACTTGGAAAAACCCGGATGTTAAATCTAAAGTAGTCATGTATTTAAATGACTTTAAACTATGAAGAATATCCTCAATTATTGGCATAGGATATGTAGAGAATTTTGTTACTTTATTCAGCCCCCTGTAATCAACTGCAAATCTCCAGGCTTCGGGATCAGTAATAGGCAAGTTGCCTTTTTTTCGACATAACACAACCGGACTTGCCCACGGACTATCGACCAGCGAAATAATATTTTGGCGAAGCATTTTATCAATATGAATGTCTATAACATTCTGCTTGTTTGTATCGTACCTATATGGGCGGGCACGAATTGGGGGACTGTCTCCCGTATCAATTTTGTGAGTTGTAACGTCAGTAATACCTGGCTTGTCTGAAAATACCTCCGCAAATTTGTTTAAAGTAGTCTGTAAACGAACTTTTTCGTTTTCTTTTAAGTCCGTTTTCGACAAGTCAACCGGAACGGGCAGCACAGCTTCTTTGGACTGTTGGTGCATCTGCACCGAGATAGAATTCTGCTTGAAATTTAGTGCTACATTACACGAGTAGCAAAAATCAATCCCTAGGATAACCTCCAGTTGCATATTTCGCATTACATAAAAAACAAAGTCCTTTTTTTTGGGATTGTATACTAATGTGTGTCAATAATGAGCCTAATATTTGACATTCTTCCCCTTGAGCTGAAAGTGTTCGTAATTTATTATGTGTGTTTAAGCGCTTCATGTCGTAATGCGATTTGAAGTACTTTTCTGACATGTACGACCTTTCGCTGCCGGTATCAAGTAAAGTTGTTATGGGAATTGAATCAATTTGCAAGTGCACATAAGGTAGTTGCACATTTTTTAATGTAAGCGCACTAATGTTACTATAACGTTGGGCTTTACTATCATGCCGTCCACGATGTCGATTTGAAACTCGCGAAAAATTTTGGCTGGGGTGTATAAAATCTCTCGTACCTGAATTAGGATAGGGGGTAGCGAAGAAATGCCTATTGTAATGTTTAGCTAAAGCTTGAAGGAGGGTAACCTTGCTTGTAATTGTTTGATTATCTAAAAAATCTTGAACACTTGGCTTCAAACGTTGGATAACTATTTTTAAGATTACCGCTTCCGTTACCCCTTCTAAATATTCCTCACACTTGGAAATATTTTCCGTAGCAAAATCTAATGCAGACTGACCTTCACGTTGCCTTAGCGAATAAATTTCCGCTTCAATTTCACTTTGATTAAAGGTCTTTGGAAAAACGCTAAGAAACTGTTGCTTGAATGACGAATAGTCAAAAATCAGATTACTGCTTTTCATACACGTGTACCACTGATATGCACTACCTCTTAAAGCGGCTAGAGCAATTTTAAGTTTATCCCCCTCTGGGGTGCATTGTTGCTGAAAGTAATGCTCAATTTTCTTTAGGAATTGGCTTGAGGGGCCGCCATTGAAGGTGGCTTCGAATGGCGCAAAATGCTGAACCATAATTACCCGAGGAAAATTTCCAGCAGGATTTTGTTCTACAACACTCATTTTTTAAATAGTATATAAGTACTTGCAACAATTTTATCAATATAAGTACACAGTACACAGTTTTTAATTTCAATTATGTTGTTCGTTACAAATTTAACGCTAGCTACCAGGGTATATATAATTTCGGGCGCCAGTATAGAGTTTCTATGCTCACTTCTACCCAGACTTGGGTGTATATAATTTGAAGTGGCACTCTATTTGAATTTGAAGCAAACACGGTTTATACATGAAACAATGTTTATTTAATTCGTTGCACATATAATTGGCTTTTACAGCAATAAGCATGCGTACTACTTGTACGGAATGTATAAACACAGCTTTCAAGAACAATATATTTTTATACTCACGAACAGTAAGTCAAACCAGCAGTACTGCCACGTAAACTTCTGGCCCGCTAAGCACTAGCGCAGGATAACACCTTTTCAACCTTAACAACCTCCCCCTTTTCATTAATGACGCTGCGTGGTATTTATACTAAGCGCGTATGCCGAAATTAGCATATCTAAAGCAGCTTCTTTAATTCACTCAAAAGTTCGATTCTTGTGAATCGAATCTTGTGTATACCTTACAAGTCTTCGTCTGTAGTCTCTTTATTCTTCGACGAATGAGGGAGTTCTAAAGGGAGAGATTCTCGACAAAGATTCCAATTAGAGACCAATGAAGAGAACCCTATTTTTTCCATGTTTTTATTATCTCGCTTTCTCGTTTGTGTGTGAGTTTGTCCAGTACAAATCTTGCAATCGATTTTAACTAACTTCCCGACTAGCTAGACATTTGAAACTTTTAGAATAGCGCAAATCCCGATGACAATGCATTATTTTAATACTTTTAGCTATCTTTAAGCAGATTGAATTCCTATTCAGTTGGGTGAACCCATTTCAAGTGGTCCAAAAAATATTTTTTAGTTGCTTGACCATTTGTAAAAAATATGAAATTTTTTATACGACAACCCTAATATGATGGAAGTTCAAAATGAGTATTACTTTAATTTTATTATTTTTTGTTTGTGTATGGCGGCCACGTTTGTTTCGTCACGTGATGCAATTTTTGCACATTAAAGGGTTTACGGAATTGCAAATTTCCCATCTTATATTAACGTATTCCAATCCAACTGGGGTTTAAAACAATTTGTTCAGGATAAAATGGGCTAAATGTCTGGTAATAGAATAGTTTCCAAAAAATAAATCGTTATTCGTGAAATTTTAGCTTAAAGTTTAAGATTTTTTTCAAAAATCTGTCCGTTTAGAAGCGGAAGTTTTTCTAGGACGGAAAACTGTCAATATGACACAATTTTTTTTGCAAGTAGGTAGAATGTACTTGTACTAACATGTCAAGTTTCAGATCTCAGACTTACTTTCTGTTTGTTATAAAAAATCCCAAAATCTTCACAATTTTCAAAAATCGCACTTTTAAGGCTTTGATATCTCTGATGGGGCACGAGATAAAAATCTGAAATTCTGGCCCCTGATAGAATGTTATAGTAGCACAAAATATTTGAAGATGGAGATTTGACTACAAGCTGAGATATGGCAAGGAAAAAGATCAACAAATGCTATTACGACGAGTACCATATAATAAATTAGATTTCTCTATTTTATTGCAATATGTTCACAAAAATATGGTCTGTTGAAAACATTGTGCAATACAATCTTTAACGTACTATCAGATGACATATAATGTTCAAGAAGGAGCCGAGAAATGTCTTCACACAATTTAGGAGAAATGTTGTAAGTTCTACCAGTTACTGTTTTCAGTTCCATAAGGGTAATCTTTCTCAAAATTTTATCGGAAGGCACCCAAGTCTTGTCATTCGTTGATACCTTGAATGAAGTACTTTGTCCTGGTGGCTCATAGAAACGAATTTTGAAGTCACTGTTTTCAAGGCTCACTTCATCAATGTTTCCAAGATACTACCTCTTATCATTCACACATGCAAAAATGTATTTTTCCTGCAGTATAAATGTTGAAAGAGCTTCGGATACCTTTTCTTCCTGAAAGTTACTTGAGGCTGAAGTATGGTAACATCGTATAAATGTTTCATTTATAGTGGATACTTGTGGTAGGAACGAGTTTCAGGGACTGGCAAGCAGAATTGAAATCGGGTATGTAAGTCATTTCCATGGTTGGCCACTTCTACACTTGGAACATATATGAACTTAATGCCAGGAATGTTCTTGTCACAGAAATTAAACATTTCTTCAGGAGAGAGGAACTGATTGTCAGATGTCATCTGTAGGCTCCTCTTGGTCACTTCTCACTTTGTAGTTCCTCCTACCCCATCACAAGCATGGCTAGTGATGTCTTCATGGCTAGTTGCAAAAGATAGCTAAAAGCATGCTAGTCTTCTCATGGCTAGTTGCAAAAAAGTGCCATTCTGCTTTAAGGCCAAAATCTTTCTCATGATGGCAAAGGTTTATAAAATTCATATTATTTTTGTATTGGCTAGAAGCTCCATCGCTAAAGTAGAAGATTTTAGACACTGATGGGACAGTACTTTTTATATCATTAACCAAATATTTTTGGAACGTATGGACTATGGTGGTATCATGTATAAGATGATCACTGATGACACAAAAACTTCTACTCTTGCATTTATCGTGATTACTGTCTTTATAATAATAAACAATGGGATTGATAGTGGCCTGCTTCTTCACCCAGTGAAAACTTTGTATTTCATCTTGAATGACAAATGTAAAATTTTCGGAAAAATCAACCACTACAATGCATTCTGAATCTAGCAGCTTTTCTTTCTTGTGTTTGAGGAATCTTGATTGCATTTTGGACACAGTGGTATTTCTTCAAAGCACATAGTTTTTCCACTAAACATTCATAAAATTCTTCTCTAGGCTTAATAACTGAAACCATCTCGGCACGATCAGTTGTAACACATTGTCTGTAACTTACATTTTCTGTGATTTATTCAGAATCAAGGTGTTGTAATAGCATTTCTATTAGGTTTTGCTCATCTGGGTAATCAGTGCATTGACTTAGCATACATTCCGAACTGTTTAAATCACACACAAGCATTTGAAGAAGATCTTTATAATCGACATTTAACTTTGCACCATCTATCATTAATTTAACATTTTGGTGGTTTAAACAAACACATACAGAGTGCGTCCCTGGTGCACCAGCAATTACACACCACTTAGGCCTCAAATCACAAAATTGTGAGTGACCAATTTTACATTCTGGGTGATCTTTTTTGAATTTTTCATAGAGTTCATTCAAGTTGCTCAGTAATAACTGTTTTTGTTTATGTGTCTTAAGACCATCATTTCGGACAGACGCACTTCTTACCAGGGAAAAATCTTGAATTTTCTGTACTTGTATAAAAATCTAAAACCTTCATACTTGTTTCTTCATCAATTTCTTTACCACTGTTCTTTTTCAATAACACTGGTAGTATCCCATAGATCTTAGTAAGTTCCCTAGTCACTTTTGTTAAACGCTCTGAGACTTGAAATTCACCACTAATTTTTTTCCTTGACCACGAATCTGGAAGTAAACGTATAATTTTTACCTTTTGTTCTTTATCTGCTGTTTTACATTTTTCTTTCAGCTTTTGAATTATAATTTTATACTCTTCAGCCAAATCTGTACAGTGGGCGTATTCTGATAGGGATTCACCAGGAAGTTCATCTACATCATCATCGAAAGAAGCAGCAAGTTTTTTTTTAATTCTTTCAGATAGTTGTCCAAATTTTGCCTGTACAGCCCTTTGTCTCTTTTCAGAGTTTAGTTTTTATTTTATTTTAGAAACTGAGGACAGCCCTAAATTTTAACATATTGCATCTGAAACATCCATGTGTTCAGGTGAAGGTACAAAAATATTATCTTTATCACCCTCTGAAATGTCTGTATGTTTAGATCGTGATTCCAAACTGTTATTGACACACTCTTCTGTTTTTACAAAAAGTTTACGATAGCATGTCTTACACAAAGATTTTCCATGAATAAGATCTATGGGGTATCTTTTTTCTTTTAATAAATATTGCATTTTAATTTCTTTAAGTCCTTTAGTAATAATCTTCTTATGTATTTTTAGTAGATACGAGCAAGACTTACCAAATAGATGATGATATTTTAATAAATACTTTATCTCATGGTACTTGCATATATTTTTAACAGTTCTAGTGGTCCTTAAAATAATTAGATTTTGATCATCTTCACGAAATTCACTTACCAACTTTATATCCTTAGATACTGGGCCATAACAACACTTATGGCAATGTTCGCCAATAAATTCACCCAAGTTGCACTCCATTTTTAATACATATATCTGTAACTGTAATTAAAAATATATTCAATATCACATTATTATTCAAGGGAAGAACTAACACACTAAAAGAACATCCTACTTCTATGGCAGACTGAACAGACAGAACAGAAGCTTATGGTTGCTAAACCAACAAGCAGTAACATATTTTAACATGCGTTTGATCATGTCTCAACATGTTTGTCAACACCAACAGACTTTCTCTCTATATTCCTTTTTTTGCCCCCGTTTGTCTTGTATAAATATTTATTTTTTATGTAAAATTACCGAGATTACTTTTAGTTAATAAGAATACTTAAAGCAAAAATTATTGAAACTATATATAATGCATTTGTAGGCCTTAGACATAAATAAAACTTATTAAATAAATTAATTGCTAAGCTTAGCTAAAGACCTAATTTTCTGTTATTATTATTTAAAGATAATAAAAAAGATAAATTTAATTGATACACTGAGATTAATATGTACGAATGACTACAACGAAACAATACTTTGGCAGCAGTTTTCACATATTGTCTAATCTCAGTCATTGTCATATATCAGCTTGTAGTCAAATCTCCGTCTTCTTTTTTTGTGCATAACACTACTATAACATTCTATCAGGGGCCAGAATTTCAGATTTTTATCTCGTGCCCCATCAGAGATATCAAAGCCTTAAAAGTGCGATTTTTGAAAATTTTGAAGATTTTGGGATTTTTTATAACGAAGAGAAAGCATGTTTGAGATCTGAAACGTAACATGTGAGTACAAGTATTTTCTGCCTACTTGCAAAAAAAAGTGTGTCATGTTGACATTTTTCCTTCCTAGAAAAACTTCGGCTTGTAAACGGACAGATTTTTGAAAAAAATCTTAAACTTTAAGCTAAAATTTCACGAATAAGGATTTATTTTTGGAAACTATTCTATTACCAGGCATTTAGCCCATTTTATCCTGAACAAGTTGTTTTAAACCCCAGTTGGATTGGAATAATATAAGATGGGAAATTTGCAATTCCGTAAACCCTTAAATGTGCAAAAATTGCATCATACGACGAAACAAACATGGCCGTCATGCACAAACAAAAGATAATAAAATTAAAATAATAGCCATTTTGAATTTCCATCATATTAGGGTTGTCGTATAAAACATTTCAGAATTTTTGAAAATAGTCAAGCAACCAGTGCTGAACCACTTGAAATTGATTGACCCAACCAGTGATGGACCACTTGAAATGGATTGACCCAGTTAATTTTGTTTTGTAGACTGGTGCAGCCATCTATCGGCCGGGGCGGGAACGAAAAGTTAAAAGCAAGTTAACTTCCAATTAACTTCATTTTCTTTCAAGTTGATACGATAATTCATCAAAGAAATTTAAAAAGTATTTTTAATACATAGAATTAATACATAGAATACATAGAAGAATCTGTAATAAAGCTATCGAAATCTCACTTATTTGGTGAATTGCAATGTCAGCATCTGTTTGCCACTTTTCGCAATCCAAATATTTCAACGTGTTATGCATATTTTACTGACGCATGACATCACATCTGTTAACTTAGAATTATAATTAGTTTGAGCCAAGATCCAACGTACTGATGCTTATTTAGCATTAAGGAGCATGCCTAAACGTACCATTAATCCTGCACAATGAAGTATTGCATTCATCTTCTTACCTAAGTGTGCTTTACTTTTATATATTATTAAAAACGAAACAATAAAGATAATTTCTTCTGTCGGAAAATATATTAATTCTAATCAAATGTTAAAATCACTAGAACATATTTTTTATTACTAGAATGATATTTCTTTGTTCTAGGTTAATTAATAATGGCATTTGTTGAACCAAGAGACATGTCGAAAATATATAAATGACTCAATTTGTTCATTATATAAATTAATTAATGTTATATCAATTTAAAATTTAACCTCTAAAATTCTGGCTAATAACTCATATGAAGTACAAATATTTGGACGAACTTAAAAACTAAGCTAAGCAATTAAAAGCTCTTTCAATTAATAATGGCTGATGATAGAGCGCATATTATCTAGTATGGCTGGGAGTGAACTGACGGTACTATAGACATAATAAATAAGGCGCTAATATATTCAGAACATGTGAAAAATTGCATGTCATCTTTCCTCGTCTAAAAATTGTTCGTGTGTGAAAATGCATTGCAGTATTTTTCTTTCTTTTATTATAATGGAAATTTTATGATATATAGAAACTAAGAGCTCGGTTTTTAATATTATCCACTTTCTTTAACATTAGCATATATGTTTGACGACTCAGAAGATATCGATCATTAAATATACAGGCGTCTGAGCAATTTTTGTGGTGTAATTTGTCTGATGCATGTACATTATGAATTATTTATAAGAATTATATATATATATATATATATATATATATATATATGTGTGTGTGTGTGTGTGTGTGCGTGTGTGTGTGTGTGTGTATGTAAGTAAGTAAGTAAGCAGATGAGTAACTAAGTAATAATAACCCCCATCAATCTGGATACTATTTCATCGATTCTCTACTTTTGATATGAAGTCCTTATTTGAATAGTGGTCCAACTCCACTTTTTGAAAAGATGGAGTTTGCCTCAGTTTGATGTTCATACAAGTCACTTCTATCTTATTTTTAAACTGGTACAAATCCAGCTTATTTCTGCTACCAGCAGAAGGCGTTACACACCAGATTTCAGCAGTCATTTCTCAGCACTCCTTAGATTTTAAGGCTCTGTATTTCAAGATGAACAAGAATGGAGTTGGGACACTATTCGAATAAGGCCTTCATATAATCTTTTTCACAATGTAACTATTCGCGTTTTTCTGTTTGGCGCCTAACTGTCGTTAAAAATATTGCACCACAGAGTCACGGGGACAAACGAGACTAAATTTGCTTGTGGTGGTGTGAGTGCCGAACTGCGTACTAAGAGATTTGATATGCGTTCAAACTCTCATCACTATCTATTTTCTCAGATGTTTGTAAATTTGTATATACACTGCTGGCCACTGTAAATGCAACACCCTGAAGGAAACATGCAAATAACATGAAATTTACAACATGCATTAGCGGAGGTGAGATATGCAAATGATTAGAATTTCAGCGCAAACGCACATAACGCGCGCCTCTGGCGCCACTTCAAAGCGCTATTTAAGGCTTGGAGATTTCGACGATTTCAAGTTCGGCAATTGTGTTTTTCTTGTGTTTTTTTCAAAAAAACGATCAATTATGCCTCGTCGAAAACAGCTATCATCTTTTGATCAAGTATCCGAGTTCGACAGAGGAAGGATAGTGGCCTCCCGAGATTGTGGATTATCTTTCAGGGAAATCGGTAGTCGTGTTGGACGAAACCAAAAAACTGTAATGCGGATATGTGATCATTGGATGCAGGAGGGTACGATGGACCGGCGTGTTCTATCGCATCCACCTCAGCGCACCACTTCACGTGATGACAGACAAATTGTGCGCATGGCAGTGACATCGCTCAGTCACATCACGAACCATAGCACAGCACATGCAGTCTGTAACGCATCATCCAGTGTCTTCGCGTACCATTCGACGCCGTTTACAGCAGAGTGGTCTGTCCGCAAGACATCCATTGCTTTGTCTACCCTCGACGCAGAAACACAGACGTCTCCGCCGCTAATGGTGCGATGACAGAAGTATGTGGACGGCAGAATGGAATGAAATTGTCTTTACTGACGAGTCACGCTTCTGTCTGCAACACCACGATGGTCGTATTCGAGTCTGGAGACACCGTGAAGAGAAGATGCTGAACAGCTGCGTTATGCACCGCCACACTGGTCCTGCACCGGGTATTATGGTATGGGGCGGTATTGGATATCACTCTCGCACACCTCTAGTACGCATTGCCGGTACTTTAAACAGCCAGCGCTACATCTCCGAGGTGTTGGAGCCAGTTGTCCTTCCTTACCTTCAGGGCTTGCCCACAGCCATATTTCAACAGGATAATGCGCGACCACACTTGGCATGCATTGTCCAACGGTTCTTCGTCAATCGCCATATTGAATTGCTTCCCTGGACGCCTCGCTCTCCGGATCTTTCGCCGATAGAAAACATGTGGTCCATGGTTGCTCTACGATTGACCCAGATTCCATCCCCAGCTGCCACAGCAGATAAACTTTGGCAACGTGTGGAAGTTGCTTGGTCTGCTGTACCCCAAGAACTCATCCAAAGTCTCTTTGAATCAATGCCGAGGCGTGTGGCAGCGGTGATCTCCAACAATGACGGCTACTCTGGCTACTGATTTTGGCAGGAACCACACTTCACAGAAGTCTATAAATTTAATCATTTGATACTTGGTCAACATGTTATCTACAAAATAAATTTTGTTGTGATATCTCTTGTCTTTCTTGGTGTTGCAATTTGGGTGGCCAGCAGTGTACCTTCTAGTCTTTTATATGTCTTATAAATTGGTAACTATTTAAATAACCATAACGTGCACAAGTAAAAAAAAAGTTTTATTCCGACTAATTGGGTTCAGTAATTGGATTTCATGTTTTTCGAGCCTGACTACAAAAATTTTACCCAATCAGACATCGCAAGCAGTGACTATCCGTTCGTCTGTTTCCAAATATTGTTTTTCGGACCTATCAGAGGAATGTATATATATATATATATATATATATATATATGTAATATACCCATTACACCACGTTCTTAAATTATAACCTGAAAGGGAAAACTAGCTCATATTTACATGGCTGGAGATATTTTACTCTGCCTGAAAGGAATAAAAATTAAATTTAGAAGCAGTCGGGCCGAATCGTTTATTAAAGCAAAAATACATCCGTCCATTACAGGAGAACGGCTCGGAATAATATGACCTTTCAACATTAAACACGAGAGGGCGAGAGGATCATGTGACTATTATTTCTAGGGTTAGTAGATTTATGGGCTCGGAATGCTAACCCACTCCTGACTCCGGATGTATACACGTGTAGAACTGCAAAGACATGAGATTCAAGGGAAGTTCTATGGCTAAGGGTTTTAAAGTGATAAATTAATATTACTGAGGATTGGATTTAGGAAAGGGAGATTAAATGCTGGAATGGAGAGCATAATATTTAAAATATTACTTACTTACTTACACGCACACACACACACACACATATATATATATATATATATATTTATTAAGAAATTCAAAATATCCGTAAAGGCTACAAGTAAGGCCCATTGATAGACTTTCCTTCTAGACATTTGGTACGTAATATGCCCTCTTTATTTAAATGTAGAGAAATTCTCGATTGTCACTGAAAATAGTATTGAATTTCAACTAGAATTAATTTGTGCGTAGAATCCCCTGCCGAATTTTGAAATGAAGATTTCCATCACGGAGAAATAATGTCTATGAAATTGTTTTATATTTTTTTTATCGTTTTCGCCTAGAAGACGAAAGAATTCTAAATTGAACTCGCATGCAAGAACTTCAATAATGCAGTTAAGTCAAATTTGTATTTAACTGGCATTAAGCATTTCAAAAAAATATTTCCTTTTGTTCAAGAAATGATTTATATGTTGAAAATTTAGGGTCAAATGTTCAGTTGTAAAGCTCCACTCTTTTCTACTCAGGAAAGGATTTTTTGTGTTTTTCTTATCTCCCATCTGTACTGAATATATATTTAGACTCAATAGCGGATCACCTGGCTTGATTCTTTGAAATGGCATCTGATAATGTTTCATGATTCGTTCAGTCGCCGGATATCAATTTGAATAATGTGAATAGAATTCTGTCAATTGTTTCTTTTTGTCATTTGATTAATGGTCAAATTAAAATCTTTTCTTTTTTATTATTTAAAGGAACATTTATAATGTAATTTTACGCTATCGTGTATAAATGAACTACATTCAGAAGTTTTTCACAGTAATTTAGATTTTAAAAATCTCAGTTACTGCTTAGAGATAAATAGGTGTATGTCAAATCGATAAAAGTGATATGCATTTTATAATTACCTCTATAAATCTAATAAAGTACGTTTGAAGTGTATCTAAACGAATAACAATCTAAGTAAAAATGCGTCATATTCCATAATTTTCTTAAAATTAGGAAAATTTGGCTTCCGAAAAAACTGATTTCTCTTTCTAAGACACTTTTTTATTCTTTCTACATATTTTCATTATTTTCTATTAATCTCCATAAAATTATCTTCTCAAACATATTAATATTTTACACAGGCTGTGTAATTTAAGCAAATTAAATTTGCTACATATTTATATCGCCATAATTTCCTTAATAATTTTAATAACCAGGTAATTTCGTTTCTTTGCAGAGGGCAAATTTAATCTTCAAGTTCTTATTTTTCTTTGAAATTAATGCTCTGATTATCAAAACGTCTTATATTGCGTATGTAAAAGATAAGAATTAAGATAAATTTACATTCATTTCAAATCATGCTAAATATTTAAGTAAATGTATATTGCAGGATCATGTAATCACTGTCTAGACAAATGTTTTTTACCTTTGAGATTTGTTAAAAGTGTGTGACATGAAAATGTTTATTGATTTTACAAGGAAAAGAAATTGAGGATATAATTTACAATGGTAAAATCTAATATTACTTCCGTATGACAAACAAATTACTATTGGATTTAAAGGCTATGCAAAACGGAAGAAAATTTAAATTTATGTACCCTCTTTATGTTCTTTCAAAGTTATGTTAGTTTATTATATTAAATGCTTTGTGTTATAATGCATTTATGAAAACATTTAAATATTTCTATATGGTTCAAAATTTAATTACTGAACATCATGAATCATTTGTAAATTAACGTATTACGACGAAATGAGCATAAATTAAACTGATTCATGATAAAATTTTTAAATCATTATTCTTTTATAAAATAAAGATTAAGTGTATTAGATTTAGTATATTCTGGAAATGCATGAAAACTGTAATGTTTTCGAGATAAACATTTACTTTTTCCACCACATTTCAATGTAGTGTTAAATTAAAACATTAACATTTAACTTAAAAATCACATCATGAATCTAATAAATAGAGGGAGGGGGGAATCACCTTTAAACCTTTAAAAAACTCAATTTTTTATTACGATTTAATTTTGAAGAATGGAATGTAAAGAATCTTTAAAAAACTTAAGTCGATACTACATTTAGAGCCGATTTTAGGGCCAAATGTATAAAGCTAATAGTATTGTAATTTATAGAAACTTTAAACTTATTATTTTCAAACTTGTGCGCAATATTTCTTCAAAACTAATGGTCACAAATTGTTAAAATTTTGTATACATGTATATATAGTATGTGTATACAATTTACACCTAAATTTAGTTAAGTACATATTACTAATTTTTTTACAGTATTTTTTTGTGAAACAAAATTATGATATTTCTTGTACACTACAATAGATTTGCTTGAAAAAATATGCAATTTAACTGTTTGAGAGCACATTAAGCTTAGTAGAACAGTGTATTTTTGCGAGTGCAAAAGTGATCTGCCCTGCTTAATTCCCATACAAATTAATCTTAAAAGAACGCTTAATGAATTTATTCCAAATCTACACACACAAGCGATATATATTAGCGAAAATAATATATATTTTTTTCAATGCGAAGGCACTTGTCGCGAAGACATTCATCTATAATGCAGTTTTGCTGGCCATTTTATTATGGGGTGCCATATAGGCAGACCAGCATTGTCCCCTATGAAGGGGCGACACAAACGGAGGCGTTTTAGTGGCGCTTCGCAAGGATTCGTTCTGAGCACCCTCAGCACCGAAAACTAGCGCGCTGTACCACAAGGCTGTACCACAAGACATTAAATATAATTTTATATTGAACTTAAATTCCAAAAAAATAAATATGTTTTTTATAAGCGACTCTTAACGCGAGGGTTTTTTTCTTTTATATTAATTCACTGTAAATATAACTAATGATTACAATCCATTTTTTTTAAAAATTAAAGCTTTCAGGTCCTTTTAGTTGTACGATAGCTAATACTTCTAGTTACACGATAGATATAATGTTAGACAGGGTCCTAGTGATTATTAACATGTATGGTACATTCAAATTAATGTCGTCTTAAGATTATGCAATGAGATATATTGAAATCGCAATAGTTCTTCTTGGTCGATCTTCGGATTTTTTTCTGCTTCGTTCTATAAATACTGAAGGTATGTCCTTCATCAATTTGTAACAGAACGGAAATTCTCCATGAAAACACGCTTAAATTTAATGTCCTCAATAACTACAATCATGGTATTTTATTTTTTTCGTGTAATAATACACTTTTTCAATAATGTAATACATTATGAACGATCTGTTCTGCATATTATAGAAAGACTAATGTAATTTCAAAATGCTGTAGTCATAGCCCATAAGGTCGTTAATTACAAATACCCATGACGGCACAGTCTGCAATCTAGATTTGTGTCAGATTTGCCATTTATTTTCATTAAACGTCATATCAAAATGTTAACATATTTTACGATATAATTTTTTTCTATTTTTTTTATATTACATAACGTATTAGCTAAGTAATTAATTACATTGCACGTATACTTTTCATGAATTAAACCATTTGTTAATGACAGTATGAGTTTGGTTTTAATTTCCATTGCATATATTTTGACATTTTATAACTGTTGTTATTTCATTTTGTAGTTACGTCGAAATATATGTTATGGAATTTTAAAAAAGGCATTATAGCTAGAGATAAAATGTCGTTTTACATAATTTATTCCATTGCATTGTTGGGTATCTTAAACTACACAGACTAATTAGTTAACAAAATTATAAAGAATTACCGTAAAGTCTCGGCTATAATATGCACCAGAGTATAATACGCATGCTTGATTTTGCACGAAATTTTCGGAAAAAATTAAAATTCGACTATAATACGCACCCATAACTTTTCAATATTTTATTCAAAAACTGCAAAAATATTTATTAACATAAATAAAATTTGTAATAAAAATAAACGATAATGTCAATTTTGGTAGAAAAAAAACTTAAATTGTTAGTTCAAAACAAACATTACTGTAAAATTATCAGTCATAATCACTTTCACAGGAATACAGCTCATCTATTACTGTTTCGTCCATGTCATAAATATTGTTTCCATCGTAATATATATCGACATTATCATCCTCACTTGACGATACGAACTGAGAATTCTGTTTGTTTCAAATGAATACCTGCTTAGTAAAGAGGTGGATGAATTACGGAGTGCAGATGCGCACGCACTCGTGTTGCGACAATGTCCTACAGCTGCTGTACGTTCGTTTATCTAATATTTAAAATTACTTTTTTTTGTACGCGAGTATAATACGCACTCTCATGAAAAAAAAGTGCGTTTTATATTCGAGATTTTACGGTACTAATTTCTAACCTTTCATAAATTCCATTATTTATTATTGATAAAACATCGAAAAAACTTTTGTATGCGTGTAATATTAAAATGTAAGAAGAGTATGGTTAAAATTATTATTATTATTATTATTATATATATATATATATATATATATATATATATATATATATATATATATATATATATATATATATATATATATATATATATATATATATATATATATATATATATATATATATATATATATATATATGTATATATATATACATATATATATGCAGGTGGTTATCAAAATAATCGAAACACCTATCAATATTAGTGGTGTTTATGAATGTACTTCGTATTCTTTGAAAAACAAGTATGGCTACCGGTATTTTATTATATAATATAGTGTATGCATTATTATATTGTCATGTAGCAGTAATGAAGTTAAGGGCATCGTTCTTTTGGGCGGAACACCTAAAAATATCAAACCTTGCAGACCTAGTTAAAAGGGCAAATTGTTTGAGCGCGTTTAAATTGGAGTATCTGTTACTGCAACCCCCAGACTAATGGTTGTTTTTCGAGCTACGGTATGGAAAGTCATGTTAGCATACAGAGTGCACGGAAAAACATCATTTGCCAAACATAATAGTGGATGAAAGGGAGAGCTGGGTGAAAGAGACGGAGGAGGTATTGAAGCGAATTGTGACATGATGGAAGAAAACTATTGCAACTAAAATGACCGAAGAGCTGAATCTCCATCAGCATGTTCCGATATTAACCATCAGTGGTAGAAGGGAACTTGCCAAACAAAACATTTAAGGAAAAGTAGCTATTCCCAAACCACTCGTACTAGATTCCAATACAAAATATCGTCCACAATGTTGCCACGAGCGCAAATCCTGGTCGAGTATTATGTGGAAAAATGGCATTTGGTCCGATGAATCATTGTTCACATTGTTCCTCGCAAAAGGACGAGTGTATGTCTGTAGAACACCTACACAAGCGTAAGATTCTGGCTGTCTCATCTCAACTGTGAATCATGCAGATAGATCTATCAGGGTTTGTGATGGCATCTCATAGTTTTCTTCAGGCCCTATTCTTACCCTAAAAGGGAGATTGAATGGGAAGGACTCTGTCGAAATTTTAGCTCACTAGTCCATCGTATGATGCAAGCATTGTTTCTTGCAGGAGATGGCGTTCTCCAGGATGATAATCCCACTATACAAACAGCTAAATCTATCAAGTATTGGTTTGAAAAGCATGTGAAAGAAGTCCAGTATCTTAGCTTGCCCTGTCAAATCCCCCCCCCGACTGTATATCACCCAACCACTGTGATCTGTATAAGCGGATAGAGCTAGGTATCGTTATCCACCACAGTATCTCTACAGGAACTTTCATGATTTTTCACTGAAGAATGGTATAATATATACATAACCACTCTTCATGACTTGTTTAATCCAATTCCAAATTGAATCAGGTGGTATTATATGGCAAAGGTGATTCTGCGCCGTATTAATAAAGGTTTTCACGATGTCTCTTAGGGTTTCCATTATTTTTATAACCACCTGTATATATATATATATATATATATATATATATATATATATATATATATATATATATATATATATATATATATATATATATATATATATATATATATATATATGTATATATATATATATGTATATATATATATATATATATATATATATATATATATATATATATATATATATATATATATATGTATATATATATATATATATATATATATATATATATATATATATATATATATATATATATATATGTGTGTGTGTGTGTGTGTGTGTGTGTGTGTGAGTGAGTGTGCTTTAATATATGTTATGAAGTGATATATTTTTCGAAAGTTACCTTAAGGCAGTTTGAACCAGCTCTGATACCGTGAAAGGTTACCTCTGAGTATTGGCTCAAAACTAATGTTCAAACATATAAATGCTTGCGCCAATAAAAGCTAGGTGTTTTTTTTTTTTAAACTGCATTCTACGAATACGAAATAAACTGCTTCAGTGCTTTCCTGTATCTATTCAGAACTTGTGAAAAGTTTCATTTTATTTATCTCTGAAACCTAAACAATTCTATTTAAATTTTGCAGCAGTGAGACTAAACGACTTTGCAGATTTTGACAATAAAGGAAATCATTCCCATTTAAAAGCTGTAGGATTTTACTAGAGAAATGTGTTTTCGTTCATCTTTTAGCAAATTTACGAATTTACAACATCTAAATACGAAACTGATATATTGCCTTATTTTAGCTTATATATGTTTTGCCATATCTTTATTTTCTTCTTATTTTAGAATTTAAAGGCAGTTTAACTTTCAATTTACAAAGATAAAACCTGGGTTATTCCAATAATTTTTTAAAATTTATATTTCTGAGCGGATTTAATTTAATACTATTTATGTAATAATTCACGTCTTAATTTTTTACTTTTAATAAAACAATGCATATTTGCTCTCTGAGTACGATATTTAAATTTTGTTTTTTGAAGAAAAAGCTACATTTGTATTGAATATTGTCAAAAATTGGCATGGATATGCCGATTTATTTTGTCTAGATGCTTAAAGGTTTTAGACAAAATAAATGGATATCCATAGATCTAGACACAATAAATCTATTTCCATCTATTGAATCTAAATCTTTATAGGATTTAGACACAATAAATGTATTTCCCTTGATGTATTTTAGTAACTTTAATGCTGAAAGGATGTTCTCTAGAATATAATGCATGCACACACACACACACACACACATATATATATATATATATATATATATATATATATAGAGAGAGAGAGAGAGAGAGAGATAGACAGATATTTAGGTAACTGAATTGTATTAAACAATGATCAGAATAATTGTATTGTTTGGATAAAAATTTTAATATCCCAGCATACATGTGGATTGCTGTTTTAGCGATGAAACAATGAACACTGCTTCCATGTAAACATCTAACGAAGATGAATGTCAAAAAGTAGTCTGATTAGGGAACCTGACGTTTTCACGTGTTTGCAGATCTGCATTTTATTCAGGCTTCTATACAGAAGGGCCAGAATATTGTATATGGCATATTATTGTTTTTCTAACAATATATAAGAAAATTGGATATTATATTTAATTTGAAATGTACGTTGGTATATTAAAGTAACAGGAAATCGAATATTTATTCCATAGGGGATAAAAAATTGGTTATGCTTCAGCCAGGAATTTACCGATTTGTGACATCCTCCGAATGGAGCGCTGTTCATTAAAAAATTAATGTTTGCTAATTTTTAAGTGAATGTATTCATTCGTACACCATTCTCTCGTCAATACAGGCATCCCCATACTGTTGCAGTATCCTGAGAATTTCACGTGGTTTCATGCCCTCCGACTACAAAAATCTGATGACTGTTCGTATCTCTTGAATGGAACAAACTGCTGAATCCACACCATTTTGCATATTCTGTCTTTCCAATTAAGACCTTCATGTCATTCAAGACCTTCATGTCCGCAGTGTCAAGATGTTCAGTGAGAGTGAATACTCCCTGCGCAAAATCTGAAATGCCTTTGATTTTCTATTTTAGGAATTACAGTGAATTTGCTGCCACTATCGATATTCCTAGTTCTTCGGGTAAAGACGCAATAATAGTGTAGTATCAGGCTAGTTTATCTAGAGGCTGTGTCTGATACTTAAGTATAGAGAGAGATGGCGAACAACAGGAGCGTTTGTTATCACAGTACAAAAGGGGAGAAAGTGCTTCCAACAAAAGCGATTCTACGACATCGCAGGGGGTGGTCTACGCGGAAATTCCAGACAGGTGCGACCCCCGAGGGTTGTTGAACGCCAAGGCAAGATATCGCAGTTCAGATTTGCGAAAGCCAGGAGTAGCCTGCTCAGCGAGGTTAGGTGAGAGACGTTGCAACGACTTTCTTTGAAGATTGTCAGCGAGTAGGCTAGAGAGTCATAAATCATGTGTGTGCGATTTATACATTTTTCTTTCTGTGTGTGTCATAAGTGTCAAGTTAAATAAACATTTTTCGTGAGACATCTGCATCTTAATTTAAGTGAAATATCCGCAAAGACTACTCGACAATACGATTGCACTCCAAATAGTTATTATGACGATATTTACATAATTATACAGGAGGACGTTCGTACTTTATGGAAACGATTTTGATAGTTAAGTTTTATGTATAAATGCCGTATTTTATGCGGTGATTTGTTTCTATCTGATAGCCATAGTTCTTGACAATATCTCAAGCTCGAACTTTCCATGAAAGTAAATTTTTGCTTAGTACTGTCATGTCAGTTTTACCTCTTTCCTCTTGGACCGTTTTCCAAAGTCCGTTTAGTGTTCTTATATGCCGTTTTCCTGAGGCTCGTATTAAAAAACCGAAATCGCAAAAGTCCATTGGAGAAGAGTCAGGTAATTTTACAGGTATTTCATTAAATGGGATACATTTTATTCCTGTTTCTGATTATTTCTTTGCTAAATAAGCGGCAGTTGATTTAGACGTGTGACTAGAGGCTTTGTCCATAAGAAGCTCAACTTTATCAATGTCCTTTCCATATAAGGCTGGAATTTCTTCTTCAAAAATTGGTTGTAAAATATTATGCTGATAGTATAGCGAATTAATTTTGGCTTTACTTGAGACTTGCTTGATTTTTAATTTGCCGTTGTAACAAAATCCTGCAACTATCATGCATCCCTTTTGGAACTTTTCTGTACACTGACGTACCAATTTCGTAAGGTCATTGCCGTCAGTCGAACAATAGAAAATTGAACTTTTTTTACTACAGTCCCTTAAATATACCCCTGCCCCATCGAGTGTTACCACAAATTTTCATTTTTCTGCAGCTAGGTGTCTTTCATATAATTTTCTACAATTTGTTTTTCTTTCAGCAATATGCTTTGGCAAAAGCAGATGAACTTTGGGTTTAAACATCTTTTTTAACTTCAAATCTTTATGAATGATTTTACTTACAGTGCCAGAAGACATTCCTAGTTTCGATGGAAGGGATCTTTGAGTCAGCGTATTTTCTTTTAGGATCAGAGACTTCACTTTCTTGATATTTACCAGCGTTCGAACTGTCTTAGGATGAGGTTTAGTGGTCATGTTTTCATTTTTTCTTTCAGTTAGACTTTTTTTCCCTTTCAAATTTAATATTTTATAAATAACTATTTTTGAAATGCCATAACCGAAATTTTTACACCACTTTATAATTTGTTGATACGAATATTTCTCCCCGGAAAGTGCAGTTACGTAACCTTCGAGCCATCTATCAATTTTAGGAGTCATTTTCAAAATAAATCTTTTATTTTACATTCCAATCAAAGAAAAACAATAGCAGATGATTATTCAGAAGTTGCCAAATATTTTTCTCACAATGCAAACGCCAAAAACGAATTGCAAAATCGTTTCCAGAAAGTGCGAACGACCTTCTGAATTCTTGAGGAATTTCTTTTCCCCATAAAGCTGTACATACACATGTTATTTCTTTTTTTTCTAATAGGCATCTTTTATTACTGGTTTATTTGAAAGGACTGTTGATATTTATTTGTTTACAAAAATGCCTATAATTGTTTTCATAGCATAAAAATATTATTTTTTCTTTCAAAAATACCCACTTTCTCATGCCTATTCATTCGATAACCATGAGGTAATTAAAAATACTGTAATAACATCTGGCAGATTAAGATATGAATTCATTTTAATTTTTAGCCTAAATCATTTTTCCGTATTCCATTTGCAACGCTTCAGATCCCATTCTGAATTCATATTATTTCCGACTACTTGACGTTAATACGCCGAGTGTATTTCCCCAAGTCAATTGCTTTTTAATTACCTTTCGTTCTATAAAAAGTCTCTTTTTAAGAAGCTATCCATTCCTGATCTCTTTTTCTACTCGGTTGTTACTGAATACGCTTTTTTCTTGTTATTTGCAATACGAATGGAATTTTATTTTATGATTTTTTTTAATGGACAGCTTTTAGTTCTTTTTAAAAAGGGTTAAAATTTTTTATATTTATCATATTTAGTTAAAAATAATACTGTATATTATTTCCTCATGCATATATCTTTTTATTTTTTTATTTTTTTATGATAACACCACACGGATACCATAAAATTATTAAATTAGTATTAGTTTGCTAGTTCATTTTATATATCATATATCATTTCATTTTCATATGCTTTTTTATAAATTAAGATATTAAATACTATTGGATATTATTTCCTTATGGCCTTCTATCTAATTTTTTATTTTTTAAAAATTTTAATAGCTCCGCTGATATATTAAAATGATAAAATTGGTATTATTTTATCTACATCATTTAGCTATTTTTATAAGCTTTTTATAAAGAATACATTTATATAATTTTTATAAATAAAGATATTTAGGAAAATTTAGTTTTTTAGGAAAAACGAATTCGGTATTTAAAAAAAATTGCATATATATATATATATTTATATATTGTGATATATATATTTATATATTGTATTGTATAATAATATAATTATACTTTATAACAAATGTGAATCTGATCAGAGAAACATTTTTATAAAGAAAGAAAAATATTTTTAATGAATAAAGAACAAATTCTTATGGTATATTACAACTAAGACCAAATAACTTACTGAAGTCACATACCGCCCGAAATATGTTCGGTAGTATAGTATTCAAATTCCATAAAGGATTTGAGTTTTGTTTTTCATTATTGCCTGCAAATGAAATTGTATCTTTAAAATTTTTTTAAATGTTAAATTTAAGTATGTTACTCGTAATTAAGAAATAGGAAACTATTATTCCTTTTGATTATGCTTTATAAATGCAACAAAAAATGCTTTTAAAGTTTAGTTGCAATTTAGTTTATTTGTCAATTGTTAATGCAATTTAGTTTATTTGTCAACTTTCAAAAATGCCCTTATAAAAAAAATTACAAAAGATAAAAATAGAAATACTTCGTATTCCAGTCTTTTAAATAATACGCATTGCAAAGCAGCACTAGAGTAGTTCCGAACGCCATGTGTTGGTGCATACAGTGGTCTTTTACATTCCCGCGTGGTGAACTGTTTGCCCTCCAACACAATCGCTGCTTACTGTTAACACCTGGCGATCGGTGCCACCGCCTCACAGTGGAGTATTTGTAGCAAAAACCTGGCCAAAATTATTTTTCATGTTTTTTAAAGTTAAAACCATTGCTTTTTACTTTTGACTTTGTAATAGTAAATACTCTTTTTTTAAAAAGAGTTTATTTTTTTATTTAATTAAAATTTTTTAATTTTTTTAAATTAAACTTTTAAAAATTACCTCTGTAAATCAATCTTTATTATATATATATATAATAATCTTTATATTTTATCATACCCGTCAAAAATTTTCATGAATATAAAAAGGGTTCTTTATAAAAAAAATTCTATTAAAAAATGGCAGCTGTTTGCGGAACATTTTTTCTTTGAAATAGACTCTCAATATTGTAATCATTACGATTATAATTCAATTTAGGTCCGATAAGCCTCGACACACCTTCAAAAAGCATTTAAGAAATCTAACTTACATTTATAAAGACTTAAAAATGACAATTTTCAAGCTTTCAATTTTTTAAATATGTTAAAATTAAAACTAAGTAAATTATTATATATTTTTAAACAAAGCTCATATCCTTTTTTAACACGTAAATCTGATTCAATTTCAAAACATTAATTCTCAACGCCACGAAAAATATAGATTTAAACTAACAAGAAATCTGAAACGTAATCAAATTACATGTCCACTCGTACAAACTTGTTCTTCAACTGAGGCTAGGAGCTGATGGATGTTACTTATGCTCCTGGAAATGGTGTGATTAACGCGCCAGTTAGTCAAAAATGATAAAATCCTCATTTTACAATTGTTGAGCAATTTTTAATTTTTACACTTTTGGTCAGGTTTTTGCCTCAAATACTCCAGTGTGCTCCTGCAGTGGGGCAAAGAGCAAATACTGGATACAAGCACAGCGGGTGAAGCACTTTTTATTGTCGAGAGTCGCTTCATCCTCAGTAATGATTCGGGCTGGGAGCTCATCTGGGCCATCCTTGTTTTCCACTGTTAGCGACCCCAAGTCTTTCGCACAACCGTACCTATCGTTTGGAATGCCGTCAATGCCCGCGAGAGTATACTAGGTGTGACATTGAACTGCGCTGTCACACGCCTTCCTCCAGCTGTCCGATGGTTCGACCGAATGTAAAATCGTCAATAATGTGCTTTAGTTGTCATTTTGTGGGATGCAACTTGGATCAAAACTCACAGAACGTCTGTCCCGATCGAACACACCGTTCTGAAATTTTGAGAGAATTCCTTATCTTCTACTTTTATGGTTTATTTGCTATGACACCACCTCTGTCTTCACAATATATGAATAAATACCAAAATATGAATAGTATGAATAATCCAAAATATGAATAAATACCAGCCTTCTACTAAATATCCCCAGTTATGCAAATTGTCACAAAAAATTTTGTTTGATTTTCAGGTTGTAATCTTTAAACGTAGTGTTATTTTTTAAGTGTAATTACATAAAATCGAACCATCTTTGCCAAAGGTACTAATTGGGAAACCTGCAGCTTTTTATTTTCACGCTATACAGTTAACCCGTATATGGTAACATCTGCCTGACACATTCTACCAGTAAGATCCGTCCATGAGACTAATTTGGATTTCGTAGCTCATTACTTATGTAATTTTTCAATTTTCATTTAACTTTAACTCTATGTGAGGAATTATTGCTTTATAAACTATATTTTCAATTGGTTTTAATTTTAATATAACTTTATTCAGTAAAAGTCAATCTAATTTTTTTAGAATTTCAATAAGAAAGACACAAAAGAAACAAAAGAAAATTAAATTATTAAATTACAAAAGAAAATTAAATTATTAGAAATACCTTAGAACAAAAAAGTAAACTAGTGACAAATAAAAACATGATTAAAATATAATTTCATCATAAAAGTTTTACAAATTTTGTACACAAATATTACATATCTGTTTTAAAAGCTCCAAGCACAGGAGGTGACCACTGATTATGCTTTATGAAGTGTGATACACCTCACTTGGAGTTTAGTGAGGTTTATCACACTTCACTAGTTCGTCATTCTATTTTTTTATAAGGACATTACCTACAGTTTTTCCTCTTCTCCAACTTGTTACTTTTTAAGGATTGCTTATTAAAAACTTGCTTCTTAGCCACCTTCTGAACGAACAATATCCATTTTAATTATTTTTAGTCGTCTTATAGACGGACCAAATAAGTAGCTTTGAAGAAATATCCGTCTCTAAAGCAGAGTGAATTTTAATGGAATGGTAAATGTACGACGATAAAGTAAACAAAACTCAAAGATAAGCAAACACAACAAAAGCAATGGAATAACTGAAGCATAGTTCGAACATGAAGGTTTCAAATCGATAATTACGCACCTTAGAGGGAAAAGTATCAACTACACCCATCCGAAAGACGGATATTACCATTTTGCGGTTGCTATTCAATTAGTTTATTTTATTGAAGTAAACCATTTCATAAAAAATCAGTGCTTTGACAGTTTAGCATTACTTCTAGCGTGTCATTTACTCTCGAGTAAATTGGTCCATTAAATTGACAATTTTATTTAAAGCATTAAATTTCTGCAAACTCTGTAACAAGCTTTTCATTTCCGTGTTTGAGGAGTATGTGCGATATAAAGATAGTAATAATAATCTCAATATCTGAAACAGTTCCTTAACTGACTGACTGACTGACTGACATACAACGTACAGGTACAGACCAAACAGCTGGACCTAAAGGGCTGAAATTTTGCATGGCGATTCTTCTTATAGTGTAGGGGTGCACAAAGAAAGATTTTTGAAAAATCCTTTTTAGATTTTTTAAAATTAAATTTTTAAGCAGTTTTAGTAACTTTTTTTAAAGTTTGCATTTAAAATAAAAATTTGAGGGTTATAACATTTATATCACAAAAAAGATCATAAAAATTCCTTTAAAATAAATCTTTTTCGAATCTTTACCTCCATTTTCTGAGTTTTGGTGAATTTTTTAACATTAATCTTAGAATTTAATTTATTAAATACTGATCAAGTGATTTCTTTTTCTGGTACTTTAAATAAATTTATGGTCATGTGAATAGTAACGAAACAGAATTTTTTTTTTTATCTTGGTAATGCGGCAGACCATGGGACATTATCTAAAATAATACAATAAAAGATATTTCCCTCAAACTGTACTATATTAACTTTACTATATTCTTTAGCATCTCCTATTAGATTTAATTTGAATGTTTTCCTCTACATTATTTTGTCTACACTGGTGTAAGAAATTAACAGAATTTGCAGACTTGGTCGATTATCTCTAGAACTACTGTGCCGATTTTAATGAAATTTGATATGTACATACATTGATACAATACAAAACAAAGAACCATTCAATAATTGTAATACACACGCATGATCGTGCGTAACACTCGTTGGAGTCCGAAGGCATGAAACAGCGATTGCAGAATGAACCAAAAAATGGACTAATTCTTGGTGTTTTTTTGCAGCAAACGGTTAATTTCAAATTGTAGCAGTAAAAATAATTAATCACCAACGTTTAGATGATGCAATGAGGTGGCGAATTGTGGGGAGGCTAGAAGCAACCCAATCTCAAGTCCAAATTTGTAGAGAGTTCAATTTAACACCCAGCGTCGTGTGTAACTTATCCATCCAGAGAAAGCCTGGGAAAGGTAGTCCAAGAGCCACGACGGCCAGATAAGATCGCCATTTGTCGCTTATAGCGAGGCGTAACAGGAGTGCTACAGCTTCTCAGACTTGTATACAGTCACAGGAACCCGTGTATCAAGGGTGACTGTTTCCAAAAGACTTCATGAGTGAGGGTTGTTTCAAAGAAAACTTGCTGTTCGCGTCCCGCTGACTTCTACGAACAGGAGAATACGTTTATCATGATGCAGAGAGCATAGAGATTGGAATAAGGAACAATGTGCTACCGTTCTCATCACTGATGAGTCCCGGTTCAGCCTAAACACCGATTCTCGCCGTACGTTCATATGGAGAGAACCAGGGACCCGCTACCTACTCTCCAGTGTCCGCGAAATCGACCATTACGGCGGAGGAGGTTTAATGGTCTGGGCAGGCATCATGTTGGATGGCCGCACCTCTCCATGTCTTTGAAAGAGGCACTGTGACTGGTGTGAACTATAGGGATGGGGTCTTGGAGTCCTATGTTCGCCTTTTCAGAGGTGCAGTTGGCCCTGAGTTCATTTTAATGGACGATAACGCGAGGCCACATAGAGCTCTTCTGGTCGACGAGTTTCCAGAGAGTGGGGTTATTCGTCGGATGGATTGGCCAGTCAGATCTCCAGACGTTAACCCTATAGAAAATTTCTGGGACGCTCTGGGGAGGGAAATTGCAACTCGCTAACCCCCTCTTAGAACCATCCAGGGAATGAAAACAGCGTTGCTGCACAAGTGGGACCAGTTGTTACAGGAAATGACAAACTGCCTTATTTTAAGTATGAAATCACGCTGCGAGACCTGAATATCTGTAAGAGGGGACCATACTCCCTATTAACCCATCTATTAACCCATTATTTTGTTTATTCTGCAACGGCTGTTTCATACCTTCCATCTCCAACGAGTGTTACGCACGATCACGCGTGTGTATTACAATTATTGAATTTTTATTTCTTTTGTATTGTATCAACGTATGTACATTTCAAATTTCATTTAAATCTGTACACTAGTTCTAGAGATAATCGACCAAGTCTGCAAATTCTCTTAATTTCTTACACCATTGTATAAAAATATTCCTTACGATTTTTTTATAAATATATATTTTTTTTTTTCTTACATCATTTGTATCATTGATCGTCGTATTTATTATATATATATATATATATATATATATATATTGGTATTAATTGCATACATTGATGTTGTATTAAATTTGAATGTACTCCGTAGCGAAGTGCGGGTTTTCAGCTAGTAAATTATAAAGATAATAATATTACAAAGGGGTTGGAATATTAAAAGCTTAAAATATTGGCGCCATCTACTATACGTCTGTGAATCGAGAGTAGCATCCTTAAAAAATTGTTGGTTTTTTATTAATTAAAAATTTTGGAATGTTCTTGTGGGTTGGTAAATATACATGTGGAAAGAGTTTTAAGTTTTATAAATTACCAACCTACACAGGTGATAAATTATCCGGCGTTGCCCGGGATTTTAAGAATGTTTGTTAGCAAAAATCAATTTTAAAACTAAACACTGTATAATTAGCATAGAAAAAACAGCATGGGAAATGTTATACACATGTCAGAATATATGTAGATTCAGCCTTTCACCATTGTACCACTAAAAACTGAAGAGTAAAAATGTCAAATTGTCGATTATTTGTTAAACAAAATCAATTTAAAAAGTAAACACAGTATAAATAACGTAGAAAAAAAGCATGTGAAATGTTATACGCATGAATAAAAAGAAAACCCAATATAAAAAACCATAAATTTACAATAAATTCCTCAGAATTCAGTAAGATATAGCCTTTCATCACTGGAGCAGAAAAACCCTGAAAAGTAAAACATAAAATATATGCATTTATAATAAACCACTAAAAGCTGAAAAGGAACAATGTGAAATTGTCTTTGGGAAAGTAAACAATTTCGAAAAGTAAAGCTGAAAAGTAAAAATGTGAAAATGTCGAAAGTTTCTTAACCAAAATCAATTTTATTACTAAACACAGTATAAATTGCATAGACAAGATTTAGCCTTCATCATTGGAGCAAAAAATCCTGAAAAGTAAAACATAAAATATATAAATTTATAATAAACCTACCAAAATCCATTAAAAAACTAAACACAGTATAAATAACATAGAAAAAAAGCATACTAAATGTTATACACATTAATAATATGAAAACCTAATTGAAAATATATAAATGTATAATACACTCCTCAGATTTCACCTAGATTCGGTCTTTCAACATAAAAATCCTGAAAAAAATTAAAATAATTATAATAATTTAAAAATAATAAAATGAAATAAAAATAATAATTAAAAATAATAATAAAATGAAACCTGGAATAAAAAAGCCTTCATAAAAAACTGAAATTACAGGTTTAGCAGAATTTGCACGATCCCGTATTTGAACCCGGGTCAAAAATGTAGGAAATGCGCGGTCTTACGAATGCGCCACGATAACACGGTTTTATATTGAGTAAAGTGAAAGATATTCGCACTGAGATTTTGGAAAGTTTCTGTGGGTTGGTGAATATACATGTAAGAGGAGTTTTAAATTAGAAATAAGTTAGCAGGATAGAAGCTAAGTCTTAGCTCTATCTTGCTAAGTCTAGCTCTTCAATAAACACAAACATATAGGCGAGGGGGATTACAGTCACGATTAAAAATGATCTCGTGACACTTAGCGTGGTTGATTCGAATTTTCCACCGCATGTCGAGAGTGCCAATATGCCGTTGGATCTGATCTATTTTAGAGTACAAAATCTGACTTGCAAGATTATTATTTTTATTTATTCTTCTGGTTTAATATATGACTTGAAACTTTTTGATTTTATTTATTTTTATCATTTCGCTTGCTGTTTGCTAGTTATCCCTAACGTGGCCGTCATATCCAGAGGGGTGATTCCACAAAATGTAACATCTTACATTTAGTGCACGCACCCTTCAAAAATTGTTGTATTTTTATTAATTAAAAATTAACGGTAATTAATTTCGATTCCGGAAGTTCTTAAAACCCTCGGCTGCTTTTAACGGCGCCTGCATGTAAAAATTTCACGATTGTCGCTCCTAAACTGTAGATTTCTATACAATTACATACAGAGAAACAGACAAACAGATCAACAGACAAACATTCATTTTCATATATTAGATTACAAATGTTGGATAGCTTTATCTATATCTTTGAAATCAAAGAGACCTCGAGTGCTAAGGGTAGCCATCATTTATTTGAGAATATGAGGAAATTCGTGTTTCGGCACATTCTGCTCCTCCGGGGTGTTTTTTTTTCAGATAGTCAATACTTCTTTCTCTCCAGAGGTATTTTAGAGGACGGGAAAATGCAACATCGAGCGGCTGAAGGAGGTGGGACGAATTTGTGGGTTATTTTGTGACAGTGTCGTTGTGTCACAAAGTAACCGCGTCACCTTTCGATTTTTAGGTTATGTTGTCATATCTCTCGGAAATATCGGTACACAAAAGTTATATTGCTCCAAAATCTAACCGACATATTGACAATAAAACATAATTACCTGTGGTAGTTATAATGTGGTTGTATAATGTGTTAGCCTTCAGCACACAAAGTTTCCGAATTTTGAGTCAATAGCTTGAAAAAAGGTTTAAACAATACACTGGCCAGCGAAGACAAATGGCACGCAAAAGCTTGTAACACTAGCCACTAGTTGTCTCTGTATGTAGGATAAGCTGATGGCTGTTCTTTGCCTACCCAGTATCACGGAATGATAGATCCGAAATACGAAAAAAATGCCATGTGTCAGAAAATTAAACCTGCAGTCACAAAGCCACATCGTCTTACGGTATATTATCATTTTATAAATCGGAGAATAAAGATAATAACTTTCTATATGGACTAGAGTATTCTCAAGATAATATTATGTTTATCTCAGGCGCTGTAGTAGTTTAAGTACAAATGCACAGAATAATTGCTTAGCACTCATTGTCATTTGCAATTCATACTAGTGTAAACAAAAGACCAATTAATCTGCAATGGTGAGCGTAGTCTGTTCCCTTTATAAACATTTGAAGAAGAATATGCAAAATTTTAATGTAGGATGTTTTGTACGAAGAGAAATGATGAAAAAATTATTTTGAGAAAAAGTTACTGTGATGTTTGAAATTCGGCCCACCAGTATGACGTAATATAATATTTGCTAGATTCCTGCACCTGAGATTGTTTGCACGCGTGATATTATATTTTGTATTATTCGTATTTTACAATAACTGAAGATGGCAACTTCTATATATTTTTAGTTAATATGATGGAATACTTTTTAAGGTTGCATTTAGGACAAGGAACCAGTTATGTACAATTTAACTTCGTTGGGATCGCCGAGTAGGGCATCTCAGTCTCTTGTGATAAATATCTTGTTTTCTAATTCTCAATAAATGTTTATGTTGTTCAACACCTGAAGTCTATAATACAAAAGAACCAAACGTCACAGTTACCTTCGAAATTTTTTTGACAACTATTGTTAATACTGTTGTTACTATGCGCTTAGTCAAGATAGAAACATATTTCAAACAGAATTAGAAAGATTAAAGATTAAGCACTGGTATTATTGTATAAGTGGAAATCGTTTTTTTGACCGCAAATACCTTAAAAAGGATAAAAAAATGAATAAGATAATACACTCCACATTTTCTACGATTACATGAAGTTAAATTTAAAAAAATTAATTTATTTACCTCAGATTAAATCCATTTCACCATTCACCTCTAAGGTAATTTGGTAAAGATTTTTTTTCTTTCTAATGCAGTCTAAATCATGTTCCTTCTAATAAGCCTTTTACCGGTTTTTATTTTAGGTATCCAGGAATCACAACTTTGATGATATCTATCGATATATTCTACCATCATATGATCTTTTGCAGTGTAAGTTTTAAAAGAATGCGTCTTGTTGTGACTCAATTAACTTATGAAAAAACTTTCTCTAAGAACTCAGGACAGTGAGGAAAATGGTCAAATGGATCATGAAGAGTGATAAGATTCCACATTTAGGACTATTGAATACATATTTGATATTACGTAGCAGATATCGAAATTATGGGATGGTTTCGTAAGACAGAGATATATATCACGATTGAAATCGGAATGATCTCCATTTGTATCATTTTACATTCATTAATTTACATATATACAGAATTAAAATACATAATTACAATTACATAACTAATAATGTGTTTACAATGATAAATAAATATTAATTTATTTTTGCTACATTTTTAACTTACAAGGAAAAATCCCAGATTTTGAGATAGTCTTGATGACATCTGGGGGTATTTCACGTTATATCTGTAGAACTTCCGGTCTACAGATTTAACGTTTCCCTATCTGACCGAGACACGAAAGTATTTAATGGCATTTGACAGTATTCGAATTGAGCACTTCCAGTTCCAAGCCTAACGCGCTACCACTAGACTATAAATGGCCTTATTTTAATCAGAGTAATTTACATATTTTTTACTCGAAAATTTATAAAATGTTAATTGGGTTAGTCATGGTATACAACAGTGTTCGTGTGTTATTTAGTTCCTACTTCAAGAACTTCTATAAATTTTACTTTTAGGAAAAATAAGAGGCATTTTCATACCTTCCGAAACAAACCACACGTGCCAGGATATATGATGGTCAACATATCCAAATTTAATATGTTTAAATATTCTTAGCTGACAAATTTTGTTACTTTGAAAATAAAATTATTCTAAGTATTTATGATACTTTAATGTTTTAGCAACATCAAAATTTTTATTTCATGTTAAATTTAATTTTTAAAGTACGCTCTAAAATGATTCATTGAATCCACGTGGATTCAAAATTTACACATTTTTATTAATTGTTTAGAAAGCTCTTCAAAGGAGTTTCATATCACCAATAAACCACAGGCTTTAAACAATCTCTCTTAACATTGGTTACATATGATACTCCTCAAAAATTAATTATGACAGTTCGTAAAGGTATTTTGAAAAAAAATAATTATTAGATATTTATCGACTTTATGTCAGTAAACAGAATGTTCCGCTCCTTACATTTAAGTGGCTTTCTCATTTACTGACATATGTTTATGTTATTTGAATTCAACTAAATTAATAAACTGTAATCACTTCAGTTAATAAACTGTGGCTATTTAACAAATATTCCCAGAATAAACAGTACTCGTTTCTAACTGAGAGTAAATGAAACTATTCATTGCCTCTGAGCTCGAACTGTTAGCTTTGATATGAAGGCTAGAATGTACAGGGTAGAGTGGTGATGACTTGGCGTATTTACTCCCAGTATGTGTGCAGTGTATTTACGTCACTAGACGTCGAGAATACATTTAAGAAGAGAGTATAGCTATTCGTGAATCATTCGTGGAATGAGTTTCAGTAAATTAAATCAAATTTGCAGGCATTTTAATCTGTTTGTAAGGTAACATAAGACATTTCTTATCCTACTATTTAATGCAAGATTTTTCGAAATTGTTTTATTTTGACAAGTAGGAATGCAGAACAATCAAAACTGTCAATTGGATATAAGTTTGACTGATATAATTGAAGATATTAGTTTTAGCAATCTACATTCTATAATTACTTATATATATATATATATATATATATATATATATATATATATATATATATATATATATATATATATATATATATGTTTGTGTGAGTGTGTGTGTGTGTGTGTGATAATAACAGCCCACCATTATATGTCTAATGCGTATTGAAAACTATCCTTGTTTCTTCTCAATAAAGTACAGTCTCTTTCTTCTAATTGCGACCTAGGAATTACCGAACAAACCATCCATATTACCCCTTAGTGCACGCGCGTTAAAGATGTTTGTAAACATGAATCAGCACCACGTTTTGTTTTTCGCCACGGTGCGCTTTTCGGAACATCATGCGACCCTTTTGTAATCAAGTCGGATGCCCAATTCTAGCCAATAAAAAAATTTCACCGGGGTCAGCGTCCCTACACTTTATAACCTTCTGCAAAAGATTTCGGCGTACACCTTACTATTAACATTGTTATGTTTTCGCGCTGCTCCGCTGTGGTCCGATCTAACGATGTAAAATCTGCTTTCTGAATGCGCCCCGGCAGGGACTCGTGGCGTTGTTATTGTGTACATCCATTTGTCAAGATACCTGTGTTTTTTTAATAATATTTGTCTACATTATAATCCAGAATAAGATAATATGAGTCCCATCTTTGCTCTGTGCGTCCCTTCAATGCCTCGCATCTTTGTGGGCTTTTCTTCCCCTATTTGCGGATTACACAATGTCTGACTTGGTGTTCCTCAAGTCACATTCCATCCCTCTACCTCGACTACAAAAGTATTGAATCGCACACACGAATCTTGGGTGTATCACCTCCTCCACTACGGGATGTAGAGAACATTACACACACATATATATATATATATATATATATATATATATATATATATATATATATATATATATATATATATATATATGTGTGTGTGCTTGAATCAATTTACACACACACACAGACACACACACACACATATATATATATATATATATATATATATATATATTGATTGTCGCTTGGATTAAAGGAGTCCCCGATAACCAAGCAATAACATTTTATTAGACAAGAAATCTACAAGCCCTCAGGCTCACAGTCGGAGAACTGCCCCTTGCAGATCCAACACAACCTTTCAAAGGGTTAGAGAATATTCTAGAAATATTCAGCTATTAGGGGGAAAGTTGCATATTGTACAGCTTTCTCGAATATTTAAGGAAGCGAATATAAAAGAACGAGAAATCAACCCTGTCCTCACGCCTCGAACTGAGGACCTTCCCATTTGTAGCCGTCGACTGTATCCATTGTGCTATGGCGCACGACGGTTTTATTTCGATATATATATATATATATATATATATATATATATATATATATATATATATATATATATATATATATATATATATATATATATATATATATATATATATATATATATGTGTGTGTGCCAAAATGAAAGTTCCAAGTGTAACCAAAATGAAAGTTCCATCGCAGAGGGAAACATGAAATAATGTAAATGACAACATGCAGAACTTTTTTTGAAAAATTATCCAGAAAATAAAAAAAATGAAGTTAAATAAGTACAGTCGATTTCTTTTCTGTCTTTTTTTTTTTTTTTGTCGCCCAAGCAGAACGCGTGTTTTTGGAATGGGAAAGTCCGAAAAGTCCCAAAAATACGCATTTTTTAAATCTCGTTATATTGTAACGCGTTGATCGAGGTAGCAATCGAATCAACAAAAAATCACAGCCAAATAAATTAAAATCGACGAATATATTTCAAATCGGAGGAGAAAATTTGGACATTGATGATCAGTTACACAGTTAATGATAGTCCTCTAAGACGACGACTGAGTCCGTTTGGAGAAGTTACCACCTGAAGTTTCGCTAATTCAATATTATCGAATAGTTCATTAAAATTAGAGCAAATCCCTCGTTTTTCGCTCCCTGCAGGGCGGATGACTGCGAGGCACTTTATAGGATCAGGATGATCCGGACTTGATGATCTCGTGTTGAGACCTCGTCGAAATGTAACCAAGCTTCCTAGCCGAAGCTAAAAGTTCTCTTCGTGAGAAATAAGCCGCCAACTACGCAAGTTAGCGTATAGCCTTTATTTCGACCCTGGATGGTCGGAGGAGTCTACCACAGCTTAGCAGATCGCTAACTAACATTTTCTCGCTAGTCTAATTTTGGACTCCCTCGCTCCGTCCAGAGAACTCGTCTCTTATTGGATCTGCTAATCGTGATGTCATTTTTAGACTTTTCGATTTGCTGGCAGGCAAGCTGAAATTTTCGTGATTTCCCGGCTTCTCGGAGGTCCTACGTCATTAATCTGGAGCACCGTGGCGAATTTCTGTTCCGCCTAGATGCCATGTTTTTCCAACCGCTTTGTGTTTCTTTCGTTCCAGCTCGCCGTCACCTGCTTTACGTTAAATGGGGTCGTGTCGGTCAGCTGCGACAAATCCAGCCGTGTGCAGCGTATAATTTAATTGTGAGAATTATTTTAATTCGTCACTATATATATATATATATATATATATATATATATATATATATATATATATATATATATATATATATATATATATAAATGAATGCTTGTTCGTATTTTATGCGCTGCCGTTCATCAGATTGCGATGAAACTTAGTCAACTTCTTGCTTGAACTTGCGCGATGGTTATAGACTATTTTCGGTCAATTCCCAATATACGGCGCCCCTTGTATTTCACTGCATTGGAACCGCCATCTTGGTTACCTCTCCTGTCGACAATTTGGTGATCGGAGACGTAACCAAAATGAAAGTTCCATCGCAGAGGGAAACATGAAATAATGTAAATGACAACATGCAGAACTTTTTTTGAAAAATTATCCAGAAAATAAAAAAAATGAAGTTAAATAAGTACAGTCGATTTCTTTTCTGTCTTTTTTTTTTTTTTTTTTGTCGCCCAAGCAGAACGCATGTTTTTGGAATGGGAAAGTCCGAAAAGTCCCAAAAATACGCATTTTTTAAATTGTACAACCACAGTAAAGCACAAAAACACACAAATACAAAAAATAAAAGCTGAAAAATAATGAGAAATTTGTTATGTGTGGGGGGCTGCCGCCCTCCAACCCTAAAAAAAGTCAGTATATTGCAAATAATTCATTTAAATAAATATAAAATACATCTTGGTTAAATATACCAGAAAATTAAAAAATGAAAGTTCTGCATGTTGTCATTTATATTATTTCATGTTAAAATTTAAAAAAAAACACTTACCGGTTATTCACTTTCGGTTTAGCTTTTTACACGTTTTGTTGATTTTTCGGTGTTTTGGGATACCCCCGATTCGTCTGTAATCCAAGAAAACGACGTTTTTTTACCCATAAATAAGTTAATTTTAAAACCGTAATTAAATCCAATTTACTCTCTTCGAACCGGGAACCACATCTAGTGGATCTTTTAACGCAATGTTCAGATCTTTCCTCTCAGTTATAGTCATTTGCGAATTACAATTAAGACAATAATAAATATTAGCTATTAACATAAATACAATAATCTATAATATTTCTCTTACCCGCATTTTGCAAATCCCGAAAAAAATCCAAATCAACCGTCCCATTCATAAAAGAATCCATACCACGCAAATAAAAGTACGTTCGAGCGCTGGAAGTGCAATCCCGAAAAGAACATTCAACGGTTTATTTTTTAAAACAACCGCGTTATATAAAATCCAGATAACCCTCGTTTACAAGTAAATCACAAACTCTGATTGTTTGCTAATTATTCAAATCGGAAGCAATGAATGGTTTAACTTAAAAGTATATAACAACACAAACCACATTTGGCATTTTATCGTGAACTTGGCAAAAATCTAAAAAACATCGCCAAAAAAATATCGCCATCTTATTCAAATTGGGAGTGATAAATGGTTACCTTAAAAGCATTTAACAAACGCAAACCACATTTGGCATTTCATCGCCAAATTGGCAAAAATCTAAAAAATCTTAAAAACTTATCGCCAAGCTGAGGCACCATGTATTGGGAATGAGCCCTATTTTCATTCCGCTACAACGTTCCATTCCCAAATTATGTTAGAAGTATCAACGGATATTGAAAATCGACAAAAAAATCGCCAAATTCCCCCGGATATTTTTGCTAAAAGCCATTGTAACATTTCATTGTTGCGAATTAAATTATAACATTTCCGTAAAAATAAATAGACATGAATTAAAAACGTGATTTATTCATATATTGGCGCATGCAAGAATGAATTTGATATATGATTTTCATGTACGTTGCAACGCCGGAATGTTTCCTTTTAAAAAGGAAAATATCAGGATGGAAAGTCATTCATTTTCAATGAATGTGTTATCTATACATTTCCTGAATTGAAACTATCCCAAGCTACCTTTTTAAACTCAAATATACTGCAGGACACGTTGACTTAGCTAGAACACGTGCGTTTAGCCTTGACGCGATGATTTATATAACTGAAGTGACATTGAAACATAGCAGATGATTTAGGTTTGAGAAAGAATTACAATCATGAAATACGTGTATATACTTTTTCTATAATAATTACCAGATTTGATGTGTTTTAATATTGAATGTGATCTCAATCCATTCAAACATTATTGATTATTTTTCTATAATAATAAATCCATTCAAACGTTATTGACTAGCTGTAAATTAATGCTTTAAAATGCCCAAAAGTAGGAGAGCAACTTCTAATCCTGCAGAAAAAAAGGGGAAAATGTCAAAGATTGTTGAGAAATGAGCAATGTGATGAAAAAAAGAGCGCGAAGCCAACAGAATTCGAAATGCAGTTAGACACACACAAGAATCTGAAGTAAAAACATTCCCAAGAGCTCGAAGGTAACACAATTCGAATTGTAGTGATCCGAAGCAGTGAGACTGATGAAGAAACTTTTAACGCGTCGAACATACGATTGTCTTCGAGCTAGAACATCGAGAGGAGAGGAAATCGATGAACAACGACAGCACCGACAAAAAACTAATGGTATTTGCTACCGCAAAAGAATTTTAGTGAAAACTGTAGAACATCATAACATGAGGCTAATCATTGAAAAAAAATAATAACAGAAACTGAATCCCGAGCGAAGCATCGAGATACATCTCGAGATACATATCATCGAGAAGCATCGTAATACATCTAGTACACACACACACACACACACACACACACACACATATATATATATATATATGTGCGTGTGTGTGTGCTAGTTAGTTCTTTTCATACACATTTTTGGTATATGTTTAATTTTTTCCTTGGGAATACAAGCGATTGCAAGCCTTATCCGCCTCAAAGAGGAGTCTTCGTCATTAACTTTAGTATTTAGGACATAAAACTTTTTTTATTAAAATTCTATCTTAATTTTTTTCATAAATATATCACACTGAATTAAATTCCTTATTTTAAATTTAAAGGTTCTCCACACTTTCCTTCATAAATTATTCAAAGTGAATTCTTTAAGAAAATCTCTTTGCAGATATTTTTACAAAATCTTATAATTATGTAAATAGAAAAATAAATGATATTGAGCAAAGAATTTTCTTTAAAGTGTAAAGATTTTTATATAAAAGTGATTGAATCAATATCCCAATCTAAAAATTTAACTTGCTGATTAACTAGTATTTTTTAATAAAAAATTTTTGGTTAGGTTTCAAAGTTGTGTAGCTGATATATAAAAATTTGTGGCCAAATAACTTTCTTTAAAGATTTCTGGAAAAATGTATGTTTTAACTAATTGTTTAATCCGATAATTTTAATAATTATTTTATTATTCATCGTACTAAAAAATAGTTATAGTACATCTAACTATTCCTTCATTAAGTTTTCTGTGATTCCTCTGATGAAAAAGTCTTACGTAAATTACTTTTATATTAGACATAAAAATTAAGTACACATAATCCAAAAAGTGTTTACCATATTATAAAAAGGGTACACGCAGAAAAATTAACTCATTGAAACGTTTATAAAAAATATATTTTTCTAAATAAATCATCTACAAAACTGTATTAATTAAGAGATTTCATCTTGTTAATATTTTGAATATAATAAAGATAAATGCATAAACAAATAAATGTTATTTAGGTAACAGGAACCTTTTATAAGACACTTACAGCTATATAAGGATTTTAATTTCCTTTGATGAAACAAACATCATTTCATGGTGTAGAAATTAAGACCTACGCCTAAATTAAAAAAAAATTAAATGGAAAGAATTTAAATTTAGTCATTATTTAATTTCAACATATAGATAATATTTAAACGACATTATTTATAAAGGATATTGTATTAAATTAACATTTTTTTAAAACTTTTGAAAATATTCTCCTGAACTTTGTCAATAAATAATAAGAATCTATGCATAGTTCGGAGCATAAATATAAATTTTTATAACAATAAGGTCATTTTTTTATCAGTGCGTACTCGAAAGCCTTGTTTAGAGAGGGAAGTTTTTAGTCTGCAAAATTCATTCTAAACCTTAAAATTTTACCTTAAATCCCCCATCACAGAATCCTACCATAACTATTGATAGAACGATAACCTAAAACGAGGATACCTCATCATTAACGAGCTTAGATGCGAGATCTTTGCATTACAAAATACCATACTTGCAAGCTATACAACAGTATAATTCCAAACTTAAATCACCCATACCCTATCTATCACATTATAAATTTAGATGTACAACTTGATATATCTTGAACATTATTCACCACCAGATCGTGATAAACAATACACACATACGGTGTCTAGAATTATATACATGTATGGATCCCTTAAACAGACAGACCCTATAAATTCAGGCATTTGAGATAAGGTCAACCTCATAAGAGTGCATTTTTAAACATGTTACCACATGAATAATGATCATTGTCGTACTTTGTTTGGTCATTTTCTACTATAAAATACTTCAACAAAGTGCCGACATAGCCATACTTGAAATTTATTTTATAATGGTTTCTTAGAATTTTTTCATTAACAAACTAGTAATTTACAATTTCTCATAAAAATGCCTAAAATATGAATAATGACTATCCAAAGATGACTCAGTTTGTGAGTAGCTTTTTCACGTATTTTCACTATCAGAAAAATCCATACGACTGGGAAATTCGGACAAATCAGGACTCTTATCAATGCTATTGATTCTGCTTTAATTACTTGCATAATTTTTCCCACTATAAGATTCTTAAAAATAATTCAACAAATCCTCCTATGTAATGTACTATTCGAAAAGAATATATTTTCAAATAATTTAAAGGCTTATACTACAGTTTCGCATAGTTGCTAAAACTTTAAACATCAATTTCCCATGATTCTTAACATCTATTTTCTTTTAGAATAAACAAAATATTAATTTATTTGGCAGCAGGTGACATATTCTTGCTATTGACTTTCCTAAATTTCAATATATTTGATAATAATATTTACCTGAATGGCATGAAAAGAAACTGGACAATACTATACATTCAATGTGGCTGGTACTCTTTAAGAATGGAGATAATAACCATCTTGATTTAATTCTCTTTTTAAAAATGGACAATAAACCACTTAATAAAACGTAAAGTAATAAGACTTATTTTGCAATTTAAAGCACTACACAGAACGCAATTAAAATATAAACCTATATATTTATATTTGAAATGAGAGTTATGTTGTTCAAACTCATAATCACTTCTTTTTCGGACAAAATATACACTTTATGAGGAAAAGAATTCGACATAATGTATGATTTACCTTGTGAATGATTCGTATATAAAAGTATAAATTTCAAATTTTAAGGTTTTGTAATATATTTTGTATTTTTAGAACTTTCTACAGTTTGGCTATTAATAGATTTTTACTACTCGGGGAGCATAAATTCTTTTAAATAATTTATATTTTAGTTTAATTGAACATAATTAACATAGAGTGCAAATGGAGGATTTTTTAAGTATTCCATCATTCATGATTTATTCAAAAGTGCATTTTAAATTTACTAGAAAATAGCAGAAACGGATATAATCAATATGTAATCCTCTTAATTTTCACATTCATTGATGCATTTTTCCATAATAAATTCATTTATGATTTGTCGAATCTTGAATGCTTCAAGCACAGTGCCTACAAATTTGACACTAGAATCAGAAGTGTCTTTTTCATGACTATAACTTAAATATTCGAATAATTACAGTCATTTGGCACAGAAAGATGGTTCAGAGAAGATAATTATTAATTATTTCTTTTGCATTAAATATGAAAATTATATTTAAAAGAATCAATGAATTACAATTTTAAAACTTATTAATTCTATTCAATTATTAAAAATAAATTTAGTTAAATGAATGAATATGAAATTGAAGAATGATTAAAAATGTTGATTAAAGTTTTGCACGTTTGAAGAACTTAACGCATGAAGAAGCTTTAATGCTTCCGGTCGACTTTTCTTATGAAGATTGAAGTAAAATGCGTTTTATTGCTATTTTAGCAGCTAAATAAAATCAAAGTATAACTGAAAAAAGGTAGACATCTATATTAATAGAGCAAGGTCCGGGTCTGTCTCTCGGTCACACTCTCCGGGTGTACCGCCTCAATGTGTGCGTGTGTGCGGCCTATGAAACTTACAGCCATGAAATTTAGCACACGGGTAGTACAGACTATGGGAAAGTGCACCTCGAAGCCCGAATTTTAAATTTTATTCTAGAATATTTTTTATTTTATGTGTTGTGGGATATTTTATGTTTTTTTAAATTCAGATTACGATATCTCGGCAACAAATGATCGTAGAATTTTGATCTTTTTATAATCTAAGACTACAGACAATTCTCCTTCAAACAAAACCTCATTTGTTTAAAAATAATTTAAAACAGACTAATATTTTCATCAAAATATTAAACCCACTTTTTTGAGAAATTTACGCACTTTTCAGGATCTACGGTCGATACTCTTCGAGTTTTTATCTTACAAAGACAATATTTACATCATCTGGAAGATGAAAGCTTTCTCATTCATATAAATCTCATTTCAAGTCTGTATCTTAAAATTTCGATTTATATTTGAATTTAAAAGAACGATACTTAACAAATTTTCTATCGGTTCTTCATTCGCGAAGAATGGCAAATTCTCCCCTTGGGTTGTAAACAACGATTGAGTCATTCATTCACTTGATTTATTTATCATCTTCCTTTGATGGTTTGAGCGTAGCTGGGCGAAGCCCGGCTAGTTTAAAATAATTTGATAAAACCGCTATCATATGAAGTCGATTTATGAAATAACACTCTTCTTCGATAACTGAATTAAAAAATATTTAACACAATATTCGAGCAGTCTAAAATTCTTCTGCGTTGTTGAATCGATTTAAAAAATACATGAAGTGCACAATGAGACGAAATATAGAAAAAAATTAAATCTAGAAAAGAAGGGTGAAATATCATGTTTCATGTACAAAGGTCTTCGTGCGTACGTAATAATGTATCTGTCGTAACGTTTTGTTTAACGTTTTGTTTAATTACATCATTCAGAATTATTTTACGAAATATCTACATCTCCATTAAATATACCAATAGTATATCATAATGCAGTTTGGGGAACTGCCCTTTACAATGAACCGACGTTAAGTGTAGATATGGGATTTTCCCCCTATCTATACAAAATATTACGAAGAAACTCTTTTTTTGTCACATCTTAAAACCTCACCCCACGTTAACGAGCATTCCAGCAAAAAGGGTTGCGATTGCTGACATTCCTTTACTTGGCAGATATGCCAGTTATCGCCCTCCAACCATACACACCATACGTAATCCCTTTGTTCCTCAGCCTTCATCCAGAGCTTGGCGACTACTTGGCAAGCGCCAATCGACATCTGGTCAAATCATCACCTATCACGTGACCACCGGCAAGGAGAGACTCAGCGTTGATGACTATGACAGACTGCCCTCCGAACGCCATGCGGTTAGCTGCTACGAGTATGAAGACTTTAGACGGGGACCTGACTTTCATTCCCGCGGACAGCTTAGCACGGAGCTTCCCTCGCAGACCGCCGGATCCAAGATGGGATCCTCACCTTTCTAAAAATGGATTGTTGTTAAGGCCTTAAGCCACCTTTTTCCTTTAAAGATATAAAAAAAATAAATATTGATCAATACTAATGTGAATCTCCTTTTTGATATTTCTGTCACCAATTTATTCTTGTTTTGCAGCTCTTCAATTTCGAATTCAATATGGCGACATTGGCCATTCCTGTATACTTCTTTGTCACTATAAGGTATTCCTGGGTGTCCTCCCTTTTAATATGACAATCCATTAGGACATCTGGTGCCATGCCAGGGCACCTCGTCAACTCAGGTACTTGTGCTCATTTTTTTATGGTATTTTTTTCTGTTTTAACGTAAATTTTTGGTATATGAGTGTCTGGCATTTTATTCAGTATTTTAACACTCAACTTTTGCGTACCACGCATAGAATGAATAAAATTTGATAAACTTTGTGCAATAATCTAGCACCATTTAAAATAGGAATAATGATTTTTGATGATAATGTATAGTAATTTTTCTTGTATAAAGTGTTGGTCATTTTTTTTGCGAGATGATAATGTATCAATATATATATATATGTGTAGCTTCAACACAAAATGACATTATTTAATATATTTTGCCTTGTTTTGCGTGCGTATAGGTTTTTATAATACATTTTGTTTCTTTTTATTTTTTTGCTATACGTACATTGTTATATTTTTTTTCCTTACTTCATTTGTGTACTCGGTATTTGTTTTCATACTTAAACTGCTTTAACTATGGCAAAGAATCAGTCCATGCTGTTAAACATTCTCCCTTTCGATGGGGACTCCACGCTGCTAAATTTTTTCTTTGATCAGGTTAGTGACCTGCAAAATTTTAATAAGTGGAGTGACGCTCAAACTATTGCTTTCCTTAAAACTAAACTATCTGGTGTAGCACTCAAATATTTCATTGAATGCTCACAATTTAAATCTTTAAATACCTTACTTGAAATCAAGCAGAAATTTGCTGATTTTTTCAAACCTCAGTCTAATCTTAATTCCATACAAGAACTTAATTCTCTTAAGTTATTGCCTTCAGAAACCATACTAAACTTGGCACATAGGCTGGATCTGTTAGTACAAAATGTTTATCCCCAGATCACTGATGTTACTGCTTTGGATGCTATTAAGTATAACAAAATCTTGGAAGCAATTCCTAATTCCACAAAAATAAAAATCTTAGAAGATAACATAAAAACCTACTCACAGGCTGTCATTCGTGCTCAGCAACTTCAGGAAATATCTGTACAATCTAATGTTTACACTAATCACAATGATAACTCTGTGTCCCACTTGACTGCTCAAGTTAATGCTTTGCAGCAGGAAATTAAAAATTTGAATCAATCTAATAAACAAACAAACACTTTTGATCGTAATAGGCCATATCAGAGACCTAAACATAATTCTAATAATAACTACAAGCGACCAAACAGAAATTACAATGTAAACAATAGCAATAGAAACAGAGATAAATTTAAGCGATACCAGAACAGAAATAACACCAACTCTAGTAACAGCAACGTTGCATCTTCTCAAAGAATCCAGTGTGTTTTTTGTGGTCGATTCGGGCATATCATGCAGAATTGTTTTTCTTTTAAAAGAACTCTAAGAACGAGCACCACAAATAATGATCATAGTCAACAAAATACTGGTTTCCCCAATGTGAATGCTCCACCTTTTCAAAATCATTTAAACTAACAAAGGAGACTGATTGTGCTGAAAATCAGTTCTCAGTTGCTCAGTCAGCCAATGTGTGTACTACTAAAACTATGTCTCATAAATCAACTCAATATGTACCAATACTGTTAAAACATAATGTTGCTACTCAAACAATTTGTTCCCAAAGTAAGGATAATGTGCTCAATACTAGTATCCCTAATTCTCTCAATGAGAATACTGGTAATATTTTTAATCAGAATGTTGACAATTTGAATTTCTCTTTGCCTGTTGCTAACATAAATCTACAAAATAAGGATGTAAAAATGTTAATTGATTCTGGTTCGACTATAAGCTTAATTTCTAAATCTTTTTTTGATGACATTAAGTCAACTATTAAATATAAATTATTATCTAGAAACTTAACCATTAAAACTATTAATTCTAGTGTTAATTTCTTCGGTTGTGCATTGTTTTCTTTTAAAATTGACAAATTCAACTTTAAACATTCTTTTTACATTACTACTTTAAATTCTCCTGTGTTTAAAGCCATCCTTGGTTATGATTTTATGCGAAACAATGGTATTTCACTAAATGTAAATGAATCTTGTCTCAATATTAAGAATTCTAAAGTACCATTGATTTCTTCTCCACAAAATGAAGTTAACAATTATACCTTAACCCATTGTAATGAAAATAATAATGTACACATATCTTGTTTATCTAATGTGAATGAAAATGTTGTGTATACAAATTCTAAGAATATTGAACAACCTGTAGACAATTGTGACATGAATTATAATGTTTTCTTGACAAACAAACTAATGATACAACCAAATGACCACACATATGTAGAAGTCCACACTGACTCATCTTTTCCTACTTCTGAATTTTTGTTTTCTCCTAACGTTTTGTTTAATTCTCAACTTGTCTGTTACCCTTCAATACACTCAATGCAAGACATTGCTGAGGAAGGTGAAAATTATTTGTCGTCAGATAATAGTGTGCAATGTCCTACCACTGTAGCATGCACATCTTCAGAGATTAAGCAAAATGCTGGTATGAACTTCTATATATATGTACAAAATATATCAAATGAAACCTTACATTTTAACAAGTCTGCCATTGTTGGCGACATATCTTCCCTTGACTCTATCCAGAGTATGTCTAAATCCAAGTCTCCCATTGTTGGCGACATATCTTCCCTTGACTCTATCCAGAGTATGTCTAAATCAAAGTCTGCCATTGTTGGCGACATATCTTCCCTTGACTCTATCCAGAGTATGTCTAAATCCAAGTCTCCCATTGTTGGCGACATATCTTCCCTTGACTCTATCCAGAGTATGTCTAAATCCAAGTCTCCCATTGTTGGCGACATATCTTCCCTTGACTCTATCCAGAGTATGTCTAAATCCAAGTCTGCCATTGTTGGCGACATATCTTCCCTTGACTCTATCCAGAGTATTTCAAAATCTCAGGATTCTCCTTCTGCTAGCTCTCACACTGTCAATTTCATTGAAGCTTCAGAGGAAGTCTTGAGTCAGCGTAAAGCTGAACTTTTACCTACCGACTTTGACCTTGCACATTTGGTTGAAGAGGAGAGAATTTCTTTATTAAACCTTTTAATGAAGAGTTATGCTGCCTTCTCCAAATCTCTGACCACTTTAGGTCACACTGATAGAGTGAAACCTCACATTTCACTTCTAAATCAGTATCCAATCAAGACGTTACCTTTTCCTATACCACAAGCTCTTCAATCTACTGCCATTCAGCAGCTAGATGAGATGCAATCTGCTGGTATTATAGAAAGATCAAACACTGAGTGATGTTGTCCAATGCTTTTAGTCAAGAAAAAGACCTTCTCAAAAACTCAAAAACCCAATTATCGTCTTGCACTTGATCTCCGACTCTTAAATTCGGTCATAAAATCTTCTTCCTATCCACTTCCTAAAATTAACAATATTATCTCCAATCTCTCTAATTACAAATTTTTCACTGCTTTGGATTTACCAAATGCATATTGGCAAATTGATCTACCTCAAGACTTACAACATATTGTTGCTTTTACTACTCCTTTTGGCTCTTTCAAAAATAAACGGATGGTTTTTGGTCTTAAGACTGCCTCCAGTGTCTTTCAATCCTTAATTGACTCAGTGCTAGATGAAATTCATCTGCCTGGGATTTTTGCCTATCAAGATGACATCGTCATCGGCTCTAATAATTTTCAGGAAACCTTATCCAAATTAACTGCTGTTTTGTCAACTTTAATTAAATTCAATATTACTTTGTCTCCTAGTAAGTGTTCTTTCCACACTACTAGTATAAATTTCTTAGGTTTCCATGTCAAACAAAATGCCATTACTCCCATTCAGTCGAATATTGTCAAAATTACCTCTTTTCCCACTCCCACAACTAAACGACAACTTAAAAGATTTATTGGCGTTTGTGGTTTTTACAGAAATTTAATTCCAAAATATGCTTCATTAATACAACCACTAATTGACTTAACTAATCCTAAAGCTAAATTTAAGTGGGAAACTAATCATCAAAATTCTTTTACTAAATTACAAAACATCTTTTTCAATCATCCTTTTGTCACTCTTCCAAATTGGGAAAAACCTTTTTATCTTAACACAGATGCTTCACTTAATGGAATATCTGGTATATTATTACAAAAATCTAACGATTCTTTCACACCAATCTCTTACTTTAGCAAAACGCTCAAACCCTCAGAAAAGAGATATCCTGCCCTTAAATTAGAACTGTATGCATTATTTAAAAGTGTCATTTCATTTAAACATTATTTATTTAACCGTGACTTTACTGTATTAACTGATAGCAAATCCCTAATTAATTACAAGCATACTGCTTCACCAACTGATTTAACTACTCGATGGCTCATGGAACTTAGTGAATATTCATTTAATTTTGTCCACATTCCTGGTAAGGATAATGTGCTTGCTGACTTCTTTTCTCGTTTTGATATAAATCCACCTTGTGAAACTTTAACTACTAATCCTTTATTACTTCAATCTGAAGAAATACTCCCTATTGTTTCCCATCTTGATTCTGAGATTCCTCATGCTGATAATAACTCTAATGATGTTCTTGATACTTCTCTAATTTCAACATCTAATGATAATGCTGTGTCTCATTCAGAAATTCCTAATAATGAAGTTAATAATATCTCTACTTCTCCCAATGACAATCAAGTTCATGATAATACTAGTGACCCATACTTGGAAATTTCAACTCGAACTTTTCTAAATGAACAAATTAATGATGTTAAATTAAATATTATTCGAAATTCTTTAAATGCTAAACGTAAACATATTCCTAAGAACTTGAAATTTTACTATCTTCATCCTGAAACTAAATTACTTTGCTGGGACACCAAATTTTCTAATAATTCATCTCCCCACAATATTATTGTTGTTCCTGAATCACTAAAAGCTAAAATTTTAAATATAATGCACTTACCTCATTTTGGCATAGACAAAACTTATTCCTTACTTCAATTACGTTACTATTGGAAGGGCATGTATGCTGATACTGTAAATTTTATTAACTCCTGTCATACTTGCATTAAACAAAAACAACATAATATTCCAAAAGCCCCTTTCCAATCTAATCCTATTCCAAATTCTCCAAATCAAACTATTGCTATGGATATTTTAGGTCCTTTACAAAATTCCCAGTATATCTTAACTATAATTGACCATTTTTCCAGACACATGCAATTATATCCACTTTCTAAAATTACTTCTGAAGCTGTAACTAACTCTCTTTTCAATTACATTTCAACTTTTGGTCGTCCATCTACTATTTTAACCGATTTGGGAACTCAGTTCACTTCTGAGGTTTTCAATAAATTTTCTTCTTCATTGGGTATAAATTTGTCTCATGCGTCGTCTGGACATCCTCAGGCGAATGGTATCTGTGAACGCATAAATACTTCTATCAAGAATACTATTAATTCTCTACTTGAATCTAAAGTAAACTTCAAAAATGCTGTACTTATTCATCAGAATTTATACAATGGCTCTATCCACTCTTCGACAAATTTTTCTCCTAACATGTTACATTTTGCCAGGGAACTTTCCCTACTTTTTGATACGTTTGATAACAGTGTTAATATTCAACAACTAGATAAGTCTCTTTATTTACATAACATTTTGTCATCATTAAAACACATCTATCAGTCTGTAAGTGATAATCTTAAACTTAAACAAATTAATCAAGCTGATAAGCAACTTCCTCATGCTAAACTACGCAAATTTAATATTGGTGATGTTGTTTATTTAAAATCAAAAGATAAATTTCATAAAAAGTTTACAGGACCATATGAAGTAATCACTCAACATTCAATAGTCACTTATTCCATAAGAATACTTAACAATCCTTCTGCAAATACTTTTAAAATTCATACTGATAGACTAATGTTAGCTCCTCCTCGAAAACCTTATTTACAACAAACAGTTAATAGTAACTCTGAAAATAAACTTTGTGAACAATCTACTGCTCCAAAACAAAATACTCGCTATTACTTTAGGGCTAGAATTTAATTTTTTTGTATATAATTGTTTGGTAGAGGCGCGCGACACTAAATAATTATATTGTGTGTGTTGTTATGTCCTAGCATTTTCTTACGCTGGCGTAGATTTGCTCCTTGTTTTCATGTTTGTTTCTATGTTTAAATTCTACGCTTCTTTTGTAAGGCTTGCATTGTTCGGGAAAAGTGACTCCACAACTATTTTCTTTTGCTTTAAAGTAAGTCACAACCCATAGATGTAATACAAGTCATGACAATTTTTATGTAATTAACACTACTTTCTTATTGTAAGCTATCATTGTAATCATACCATGTTTTTCTTTGTAACTAAACAGATTAATTGTAATTTGAATGGTGTTGAGATTATTAAGGCTAGTTAACTTTTCTTTGTCTGCCAGAACTCATGTTCCTTTTCTTTTAATTTTTTCACATACGTTGATACTTTTTTTACGCACTGTACCTGGTTGACTGGTGATGAACTCTATTTTTTTAAATCTTTTTGTTTTGGTGAACTTTTCACCTCTCCCTGGAAACACTTTCCCATTATATATATTCCCTATCTATTATTGTTTGCATATTTTTTACTATATATCTTTTACGCACTTATCTTATATGTATATGCTATTTGAGGATAACTGTATGCATCCCTTACTGTGGGACATTTTTATGAGGTGAATTTTTTATAACATAACTTTTACGAGCATATACTTTGTGTGACGCAACTACATGTCCACGTGGAGGACTGCAGCCTCCTGCTCGATTTTTGTGTTCGTTTGTGATGATACTGAAAGTACTCACAACGCGATTTTTTTCAGTCAGTTTTCATCCTAGAACCAACTGCACTGTATATTATGTAAGTCCACTCTAGATAGTGGCATTGTAGTAAGTCCACTTTACATAGTGGCATTGTTGTAAGTCCACTCTAAATAGTGGCATTGTCTGTTATGTTTGGTACTCTTTAAGTGAGATACCTTTTTCATATGTGTGTAAGTCCACTCAATATAGTGGCAGCTAGTAATTCCCTCACATTCTAATACTTTTTGTACAAGATAGTTATTCCTCACACTTATCTTTATTTAATCATCACTATTTTATTGTCTGTTACATTTATATATATATATATGCATATTTAACCTGTTTATTATTTTTGTAGGGGAAGTGTTTTTCCAGTTTTTGTTGCCATTTGGTATTTTATATTTTCTATATTTTATATTGTTACACAACCAATACGAAAACACATAACTTTTACGATCACAAATTTCTTTTTTCGTTACGCCATTTATTTTGTTACATTGCTCAACAACAATTTTTTTTGTGTGTCTCCGGGGGTGAATGTCGTAACGTTTTGTTTAACGTTTTGTTTAATTACATCATTCAGAATTATTTTACGAAATATCTACATCTCCATTAAATATACCAATAGTATATCATAATGCAGTTTGGGGAACTGCCCTTTACAATGAACCGACGTTAAGTGTAGATATGGGATTTTCCCCCTATCTATACAAAATATTACGAAGAAACTCTTTTTTTGTCACATCTTAAAACCTCACCCCACGTTAACGAGCATTCCAGCAAAAAGGGTTGCGATTGCTGACATTCCTTTACTTGGCAGATATGCCAGTTATCGCCCTCCAACCATACACACCATACGTAATCCCTTTGTTCCTCAGCCTTCATCCAGAGCTTGGCGACTACTTGGCAAGCGCCAATCGACATCTGGTCAAATCATCACCTATCACGTGACCACCGGCAAGGAGAGACTCAGCGTTGATGACTATGACAGACTGCCCTCCGAACGCCATGCGGTTAGCTGCTACGAGTATGAAGACTTTAGACGGGGACCTGACTTTCATTCCCGCGGACAGCTTAGCACGGAGCTTCCCTCGCAGACCGCCGGATCCAAGATGGGATCCTCACCTTTCTAAAAATGGATTGTTGTTAAGGCCTTAAGCCACCTTTTTCCTTTAAAGATATAAAAAAAATAAATATTGATCAATACTAATGTGAATCTCCTTTTTGATATTTCTGTCACCAATTTATTCTTGTTTTGCAGCTCTTCAATTTCGAATTCAATATGGCGACATTGGCCATTCCTGTATACTTCTTTGTCACTATAAGGTATTCCTGGGTGTCCTCCCTTTTAATATGACAATCCATTAGGAGTCATTTCCATATATCTGTACAGAAAAAAAAAGACTCGAAAAATATGCCTGGCAAAGCAAATCAATTGACTAAACGACAAACACATTGCATGTTATTACTGAAATTCATATTATTTAGCTTAGTTTTATACAGTAGGTAATTATTACACTATATATATATATATATATATATATATATATATATATATATATATATATATATATATATATATATATATATATATATATATATATATATATACAGCGAAATTTCTCTATCCGATCACCCCTCTAATCGGCTATATTTTGCTCAGAACTAATCAAAGGTTCCATGGAAATAATGTTTTAGAAGATACCTGTGTTCCGCGGCCACCCCTCAAAAGGCCAATTTTTTCGAAATCATTACTGATCGCTATAGAGTATTTTCAAAATATATATATATATATATATATATATATATATATATATATATATATATATATATATATATATATATGCAATGAGAAAGAGACAGATATAGGTATATAAACATATGGGTATTTTTTACAGAGACAGAGTAAATGACTAATATTATCAGTGTTGTACAATAAATAAACAATGAATTTCAGTTTCAGATAGATACTGAATGTTCAGATTTAGTGAAAATGTATAATAGTTGAGAAACAAATGTAATATATATATAAGCACATTTTAAGTATTGAATTTATTACAATACACATTGCAATTTTTCTTGTTCAAAAACGAAAATATTATCCTTCAGATGAATATTTGAAATGAGAAGCATTTTGAATTACAATGTTTAAAGTATTTCATCATGGAAAATTAATTAGAAAAATGAAACCCCGATGAGTATCATCAGATAAAATTAGAACAATCGAACTTTATTAAAAAAAACTGCACTCATTTTATCTTAAAGAACTTCTTTATGGTCGATTTTGAATAAATTTGCTCATTACAAAAGAACAATGTGTTTGTTTACAGCATAAAAATAAATTTGCCACTCCTATATATTTGCACAGTAAAAAAACAGTAACTTGTTTGAAATATTCATTAATCTTAAATTACACATATTTATTTATGTCTGAGATTTGTTTATTAAAATCAATTAATGTCGAATATACGAATGCGTGTAAATGGGGAGGGGGGATTGACTTATTAAAGAATTTCAAGAGGTAGGAAATATTGAGATGGTAATTGACAGCAGGATTTACGACAGTCTGATAAAATAAAAAGGATACAAAACATAATTTTCTCACATCCTTTTTTTTATTCTCTGCAAATAGCTTTTTATATTAAGGAGTACAACTTGCCTTATCCTAACTATTGCACCAGATTTACTTTATTACATACATGCGATTTAATTATTTTCGAACACCAAGATGAAACTAAAAGGAATATATCAGCTTTTTTTAAAAAACAGTGACAGAGTTAAAAATAAATAATTTTTTATCAATTTACTCATACTTTCATTGATTTTGAAAAATTTGAATTATTGAGCACAGAAATCTAATATAAACTGCAATCTCTAATTTTATTTTGAAGCAAACTTAAATAACATCTTCACAATATGTATTATGTTCTTGAAGTATATCGGATTACTTTATCTATATAGTCTTCATACTACGCTACCTCCTACTCTCTACTTATGCAATCTGTTATATATATAATGAAATTGATGTAAGGAATGTATCATATGCTTTAAAAGCATGTTGAAGTTTATTAAGAAATCAACTTTACTTTATTTAATATTTTTCTAGATATGCCATATATATATTTATATTTTAAATTGAACTTTTTATGATATTTGTATCATAAGAAACTTAATAAATATGAAATATTTTCAAATAATAAAGCAAAGCAGTGTTTGACTTAATAACTTTTTTAAAAGGAAAGTAGGAGATTAATGTCGGTAGAAAAAATTACAGGTGTAACTCTATTATTGTTCAGTTTTAGATGGTAATATTCTGGGCAATAAATTTTGAATTAACATTTAATTTTCCGCAGTGTCGAGCGAATGAAATTAAATACCAAATGGACTGCCTTGATGAAAGAGCTCTTTAAATTGCTTACTGTTAAAAGTGGAGGAATTTGAAGAACAATATTTCAATCCGAAAATGAGTTAAAACCTAGTGCCACGTCAAGTGCTTTATTCGTCCTTTTAACAATAACTCTGTCGTGGTAAGATTAATAACAAGAAGTTACGGTTTGAGGTTGGAGAACAATGAGAATTTTAGAGTCATAAATCTAGGGTAATTGCAGTAACATATATAAGGCACATTCTTCATACATTCTTAGGACGACGATGTCTTTGAAGAAATCCATTTATTGCAAGTAATTAGATGCTTAGTGTAATGGAAAAGAAATGGACAGAAAAACTGCGAAAGAATCGTATCCAAAACTGCCGGATTTCAGAAGAATTTGTTTTTAATTTCAATTAAGGTACATTTAATTAATTACTGTGCTTAAATATAAATTTAATTTCTTTTTTGATTGATAGTGTTTATCTTTTTTTTTGTTTATAAATCCTCATGTTTACAAATATTTCAACCCTTGAAAAATTTTGTAATTCTCTGTGGTTTTGAACCTCATATTTTTATTCTTTATGGAAAAAAAAGGGAAAAAAAATATGTCAGTGTGTAATGAAGCGAAACGCTTATTATGGTCACTTTTTTCCCCTGTCTGGAACAGATGACAAATGATTTCTGATAAATTTTCAAAAAAAAAAACTTACACATAAATACACATCCATTTAAACCTTTGAATTATTGGCTTTAACGCAGTATTCATTGTCAAAGTGTAAGGCAGGATTCGGCGGTTTTACTAAAAAAAAAGAATACGATATTTTTATTGAAAAATGCATCACACAGGTTACTTTAACACTTTTACACAATATTTACCGGGGTTGTTGTGCTATTAAGTATTATTAAATAGCGATATATTTTTGAGAATCAGGTACTGTATGTAGAATTGTTTTACATTTATACTGATCAGAATATTCCAGGTGATATTTTCCGAGAAACAGAAGGGCACTGGAGTCGCAAGCACAAACTAAGAATGACAGAGAGAATCGAAAAAAAATTGATAAGAAAAAAGTTGCATGTTTGAGAAGAAAACAGATTTTGTTTTAAATCTTCCCAAAATAGTGTGGTGCTACTTTCCATATCTTTCCATTCTACTATTTGTAAAGTGGGTTTATAAGTGTTGTAACACAGTGTTTCCAGTGTAGCCCAATCAGAATTTCTCTCGTGAATGTCTTAGATTGAATCTCTGACCAATAATAGATTTATTTACTCATGATTATATGCTCATTAATATTTTTATTTGAAAACACATCAGGGTTTCTAAATAATTATGCATTCTCATTATTATGTAATAAATTGGACCAGAGGTAGCCGAATGGTAGAGTGTTGGCTTTCGGTAATTTTAGTTCCCATATCGAATCCCGCCAAGAGCCATTAAATACCGGATTGTCTAAGTCGGATAGGAACACGTTAAATCCGTAGATCAGAAAATCCTTCTTTGAGGTCAGTGGGTGGGGAAGGTATGGCACCCAGAAGTCACCCCTGTGGGGTGTTAGGTCAAAATTGAGGTGACACTTGGCTTAATCGAACTCCGACTCTTGTGGTGCCATTGTAAACTGGAACTGCACCCCTCAGCCCGTAAGCTTATATGGACTTGGTCTGGAATACATTCCGACCAGGGGACATAAGGAGCAGCAACAACAACGTAATAAATTAACAAAAATATGTTCAGAACTGTATCCGTTTGGGAAATATGGTAAAATAAGTGTCTAGATATTGAGCAACTGGCCCATCTAGAATAGAGACAACTAGAATATAAAGCATAAACCAATTTGTTTTGGTTATAGGTATCCAATCTCTACTGCGTCCCACTTGACACAGATGGTAGTGTCTTCGCCTTCCACGCCATAGACTTCGATTCATTTCCAGAGTAAGACGTGGTTGTCATCTGGGGTAAAGTCAGTCTTTCGCCTGAGACTCTGTTTTGAAACAGAAGCTGTGAAAATACCGCTTTCCATCGTAGGTGTCATGATCCATGTAGAAAGAAATTATCTTTGTCTGTCTATTTCTTTTATCATTACTCTTATCTCTCTTCATTAGTACTCCGGTCTGAACACTTTGTCTTCTGAAGCCCCAGGGACAGAATCAACAACAACTCTCTACTAACCCATTGTAATCAAATTAATCACTAGTTTGACAACTCGTTCTATTGAGATCAAGCACACTTTAACGTATGCCCTTTCTTTTCCTCCCCTTTTAGCTCACTGTCATCACAATAGTTAATACATATTAGCTTCACTTATTTTAGAACCACATGTTCTTCATTACCATGGACATCATGATAGAGTAACGTTAAGGATTGGTGTAAATGCTAATCATGATAGGCTTTTCACAAAATGTTAAAATCAGGCGACACTTGATATTTAGCATTCCTGTGTTGAATAGAAATTTTAATATACTGTTTGGCTAAATAATGAGGTCACAGTTATTTGTGATTGGATGTGGAGGAAAATCTGAGAAAAAGGAATTAACCTAGAACATATTCGTATAAAACCAAAATAAACTTCATCAGAGCTTTGAAATATACTACATAAAATCGTAACTAAGCATTAAATTAAGTTATAATAAGACATAGAAAAAAAATTCAAATATTCCTTTAGGATGGTCTGTTATGTTCATTTGTTTTTTCCCAATAATAAAATTATTTTGAACAATATACATTTTTTCATATTTTTCTGTGTGTACAGATACTTAAAAATAAACATGACCATAGACTATTTGGAGTCTATGTATAATTTACCATAACGTTTTAAATAGTCATAATTTAAATTTTTTTAAATTTTGTGATATTCGATTAATGTTATTACACTCAGAGATTTTCAGTTGTTTTGAAAGATATCTAATGTCTATTCAAAAAAACTATCTTGCTTAGAGTTTTCCTTATTTGAAGATGAAAAAACTTATAAATAGAAGCAAGTTTTCTAGGAAATGCAACCATGTTCATATTATCCGCGATATAAATTTGAGTAGAAAATGCGGTTATATTTTCATGTTACTTTCAAATAAGTGATATCTCTGAAGAATGTACCAATTTATGTGTTTTATATTTTGAGACCAATTTTTATTTATAGAGAAGCTTCTTCTTTTAAAATCCGTATGTTTCTTTCGATTTAAAACTATCCAAGATTATAAATCATTTTAAGTAATAAGTTGCTTTAAAAAATGGATGTCCACAGGTAAGAAATTTTAACCAGAACAATGATAGGCAGTAAATCTAATTGAATGAACTAATATTTAGCAATATTTCAATTCAAATTTCTTGACAACACCCTAATGTAATGCGTTTAATCATATCTTCCGCTAATTTCAATGGCGTTACTTCATAATTAACATAATGTCCGTACTCCATCGATATTTGGATCTCATGTTAATCTTTTAGTGAAATATATTAATTAGGACATGCGTTTAATAAACCAAACAATGTCGCTGTTGAAATGAGATAATCTCTGATAATTAAGCCAAGAAAATATGTGTTGCCTGTTATGAGAATCCTTTACATATTTCGCATATTTACAGTTTAGCATAGTGTCGTATTTCTACTGTCCTATTAAAATATTTTCTGGCGCAGTTTAAAGAGCCGCTGAAAATGTTATATCATATACACATTTTATTTATATCTTATACTGAAAATGGAACAAAAAATAAACAGACTTCGTACGAAAACGATTTATTAGGGATTGTAATTTATTTTATTTCAAATGAACTATAGATTAAAATGATCAATGATACAAATAATTAAAATGAACTGAAAAAAATAGACAAAACTTCATATCAAATATGTGTACTGCAACATTCTTCAAAACCTTCTATGTTTGAATAAATGAGTTCAAATTCATAATCGTCAGATATCGGTTTCTATGTGGCGAAAAATATGTCTGTGGGTGTGACTGAATTTGTTAGGCGTAATAGGTGTGCATAAATAAACAACGTGAATTCAAATGGTATAACCATCTAAAAAATGAAGTTTTTTTTTCCCTTCAATATCTTATTTATTAAAATATTATACAGTATTCGTGCTACTCTAGTTTAATTAGACTCTACACATTTTAGTGTAAATCAGATCTGTTATTTTTATGAATAACTTACTTTAGGGAGATATCAAAAAGGAAAGAATCCGTTTTTGAAATTATAATATTTAGCGCTGATTAGTGTTTCTTAGTTCTAACGTCAAATATATGTCATTTGCACCCGAAAGATTAAAAATGTAAATCATGCTGATGATAATATGGGTTTTGTTTGACCTTGCGTGCCATGTGGCGTAGTAAATTGGAAACGCCTGGATGAAATACTTGCAAACATACAGTAGTTTTTGGATTAACAGATTATTAAAACAGATTATTATAACAGATTATTAACAGATTATTATAACAGATTATTAACTGTGCATTTTTCACTATTAACGAGAACGAAATATCAATGTTATTCCTTGATTAGTTATCAATGTTATTCCTTGATTAGTTCATTAATGAAGGAGATTACTTCATTAATGGATCATTTAGAGAGAGAGAGAGAGAGAATTTTATAATATTATACAGTATATAATATTATAAAATTCTGCTTTAGAAAATCGGTGAAGGACCTTTTTACTTTTTGCTATGGCGGAATATTTAGGTTTACTTAGTCCTAAATCACCTTGCGATGGCTGAATGGCTAGGGCCGTGTTTTTCGGTGATTATTATAACAGATTATTAACAGATTATTATAACAGATTAGAAAACTATGCATTATGCAATAGTAAAATTTCTCGTAAGGCTCTTCTTTTACATATGAAAACTACGTTCGAAACATGCTACGTTCGAAACATATGTTCTTTACATGGGAAAAAATTCTCTCTCTCTCTCTCTCTCTCTCTAAATGATCCATTAATGAAGTAATCTCCTTCATTAATGAAACTAATCAAGGAATAACATTAATATTTCGTTCTCGTTAATAGTGAAAAATGCACAATTCGAATTTCTAAAGTAAAAGCTACTTTTCTCGTTCGAAGATCAAGACAAAGGCTACGCAGTAAGTCAAGCCAAGCAAACTTTCTACTTGGTAACACATTTTACCTGGTCGGAATATCCCGAGGAGTGTTAGACACGTGTGCATTATACCGACTCATGGTATAATTTTCCTGCTTTGCCTTACTGTGTAGAAATTCTCTTGACCTGTCCCTGACAAAGTTAACAGCTTCTGCTTTAGAAAATCGGTGAAGGACCTTTTTACTTTTTGCTATGGGGGAATATTTAGGTTTACTTAGTCCTAAATCACCTTGCGATGGCTGATTGGCTAGGGCCGTGGTTTTCGATGATAGAATCTGTGGGTTCGATTTCCACTATTGGCATGGATTTTATAGCTGTTCGGAATCGGCTTTAAACAGTAGTTCCCAGTGTTATTAACCCTCGTGTAGAAAAAAAATTATGATAGCTCTCTCAACCAACCTAACCTAAACTAACCTAACCTAACCCAATTCTTAATCAATTACTGAGCACAATTCATCACTTCATAATTTTGGAATCATATTGGATGATAGCAATATATTTCATATAGAGGTGCAGCGATAGGAATTGGGGAGAAGACATGAGGATTTCACCCTTAATCAAATTCTCCAAGGTTTGCCATGCATATTTGTAATATACCCAAACTTTAGTATAATGACTTTCGCTTGTCTACTGTGGCATAGTTTGAAAGGCCAATAAGTTTCTTTACCATGTCACGGTTCAACTTCAGTTACCCATCCCATTTCTTTCCTTCAAATACGCTTAGACACCCTTCTGAAGGTTGTTTGTTAACAGCTCTGTTCCTTAATTTTTTTTCATTTCAACCCATTAATGCCCAACATCGAATTCTTTAATTTTCTTTACCTAATTATGTTTGTACAGATGCAAAATGAACTGAAAAAATAATAAAAAAATTCCTGCATTAAAATTTTAATTTTTATTTAAAGTAATGTTACCTTCCTATAAAAAGGACGCTAGGCACTGGAGGGGACAGGTTTTATACAAACACTTCAACCCTTAGATTTTCTATAACTATTCCTTTTAATGTCGTTTTTAGATAAATAAACGCATGAAACAAATGGAACTCAGCGAAAACATGCATAATGAAATAAATGCAAGGAATTTAAATTGTATTTTAATCATTTAAAAGAAATCAAAACAATTTAAAAATAGATTAAAAGGCACAAATTTAATAAATTATGTCTTATGATAAATTTTGCACTTTTATATTTAAATTTACAGATAAAGGGGGTTTATTAAAATGCAAAATAAGGAAAAAAGCTATTCGTAATTTCTTTTTTACACAGTTTATATACAAGCTATTTTATGTGAAAGATTGCCTAGAATTTATCATGCAATCCAACTAAACATTTATTGCATTGTCTTGTGGATTTTTTGCCACCGTAGGCGCATCTTATATGTTTCAGATTCTCAACGATTAAATGATCTTTTCCGTCATACCGGACATCACCAGACACTCCAAACTGTTATCTGTCTCTCACTGTACTTAGAAAAATATGTCTGACAGATTTCCCTTCTAAATTGGAGGAGATCCATTCTGTTATTGTAATTAGAAGGCCATAATCTGTACAGTAGACACGGATTTTGGATTGATGCTTCTAAGCTAAACAAAAACAGTGGCCACCACTATTTTTTAGACCGTATGGAAAACCGGTATTGTGCAAGATTTTGATCCATTCGATCGGTTCCTTCCATAAATTTATTATATTGAGACACAATATACGGTTGGTCAATCTCTACAAATCTTTTATCAATATTCGACCATCGTTTGGCCTGAGCTACAGGTTCAATGCCATAATGGTTAGACGCCAAAGTAACGTCACTATTGTCTCTCCACAGAAACCATTTTCAAATTTTTGCTATTTTGAAAATCAACACTTCCCCATCTCTTCTTTTTAACAGATTTAACATCTTCAAGTGGACATTTTTCAGTTCTATTAACCCTTATAGTGCCAGTTGCTCACATTCTTTTTTCTGTTAACTTATCGATTAAAGCAGGTGATGTAAAAAGATTATCAAAAAATAAGTCATATTGCTTATTTTCCGGTAGCTCGGAAATTAGATCCAGAACAACTGCACCTACCGTACCAATTCCATATTCATCCGAAACAGTTCCCTCATCCCTATACGGCTCAAATTGATTTAAATATCCAAGTTTAGTATTTAGGCAAACTTTGTACCCAAATCTGACGGGTTTTCCTTTTATAAACTGTTTACACCCATCATGTCCAAAGTATGGGACCATACTTTCATCAACAGATAACTGCTGCTCATTCGGTAAATACATAAGTGATTAAAATATGGGCGCAGCTTAGCCATCTTGTCATTTTTTTCTAAACTGCTGTTGTCAGCAAAGTGCAGGTATTGCATTATCTTCCCAAACCGACACCGTGGCATGGCTTCCGAAATAGCATTATTTTTCCCATCACTCGAATTTTCCCAGTACATTCGTCTTCTTTGGAGAACATTGTATCCGCTAGTCAAAAGGATAGCAACAAATAATTTCAGTTCTTCAGTAACAATAACAAAATAATGGTCTCCTTTTGACCAGCATACAAAATCGATTGTTCTAAAATGTGTTCAATTTTTTCATCCTTTAGGAACAGCTCAAATAAAGATGTGGGTGACCAATGGATATTCAAAAAAGTGGTTTTGTTCCATTCCATGTTAACTGAAAGGTATTATTTTCCGGCAATTCATTTCTAGACCAGTTCCGATTTTTGGGGGGGAATCTTTGCTTTTTTTTATTCTATTTCTATTATGAGGAAGAATGTTATGCACATCCTCTTCACTGTCTGATTCACCAATAATTTGTTTTTCTTGAATCTTTCGCCGTAGTGTAACAACGGCTTATGCTCGTAGTTGACCTCCAGTTAAATTGTTTATATCTATACAATCTTCCTTATCACTATCTTCATCGGTAACTTCATTAGATGGTGGGTCCAAATAAATATCAGCTTCATGGAATGTATCATCATCAGATAATTCTGCCATTAAAGCTAAAGCCTCTTCCACAGTCAAACTTAAAACAAAAACAAAAATATAAATAAGAGTTTTAAAACTTGTCGATTGCTCATTTCAGTATATTTAGATCAAATATAATTTGTATTAAAAGACAAAATTAGTTCTTAAAATTTATTGAATTATAGACATTTAAAATACACATATTTAAAAAAAAACAGTCAATTACTTATGCATTTCGTAATTTTTATATATTTTTGAAAATCCCTAAATACAGAAAAAAATCCTTTGATTAAAATTTTTGTATTTAAGACGCTAATTTGTTAATACGTTCATTACTTTATCAAGAGGCTAATATTTCTCTTAAGTAAGACATTTTTTAAATCATTCCTTAGTCAACAGAACATTTATTTTAAAATTATTTTCATAAATACAGAATTCTCAATAATCTTTGTTTATAAAAATATTTTATAATATCCTTTTTCTGAAATTAAATAGCATTTCCTTTTCTCTATGGCAATAAAGCATCATAAATTGAGAAAACAAAGACGCATTCGTATAGCGGAATAGGTCAGAAAAGCATGTACCCAGCCGTGCTTAGCGTCCTATATATAGAACGCTACGCAAAAGAAAATATAACAGTGTTAAAAAATAATTTTAACAATTTTGAAAGATACGTATTTAAGAAAAGAGTATTTACTGTGATAACATCATAAAATCTTTTCGTAAAATTGAAAAACAATAAAATAAACTTACTTTTTTCATTTTGAAAAGCTAAAAAACCACTAACTCTGACTTTAGAGCTTCAAAGCAGAAATATAACATTAATGTAGTGCTGTCATCTGTTGGATAATAACAAATACAGCACTTTATCGTGATATTCTACTATTTGAATCGAAAAAAAATGAGTGATTTAGAGCTTATTATGTAAGCGTTCTTTTAAAAGGACGCTAGGCACTAATGGGGTAAAGATCTTAAGTTATTTCAGGATTCTTACATTCAGCTGCAGCGTTTATCTATGCCTATAAATCTTCAAAAACTCTGTCCAATCATAAAGACAACTATTCCTGGATGATTTTCAAAAAATATATATTCCCTAAGTAGGATCAAGATATTTCGTAGTTTATAAATTAAATTCTTTCTGTGTATTTTAACATCTTTGATCCATTTGAGTTTATTCAACAATTTTAATTTCAAACCACATTGAGATCAGTTGATCAATCCGGAAAAGTGAGCTGTATATTAATCGGCTTTTGAATAAATAAATCCAAGAAAATCAGGGATCAGACAAAATATACTAGCTGCATTCCAAAGCAGGGGTTAAACACAGTAATTTCCCAGTAATGATCAATTGGGAAGTTGGGGAACATTTTTCTGCAGCAAAAGAAGGGAATTTTAAGTAACGAAAAGAAAACTTACAGAGTAAAACTTTAATAACTCTTATTGACGTCATTGATACGGTATGTTCTCATCAGCCAGCATCTGATTTTCAAAAGCGTATCATGAACATCAGCTTTATTTTGCTCACTATGAGAAATCAATGTCAAATGTTATAGGCTAAGAAATATAACATATCATAATGTTATAGGTTAAGAAATATAATATAAAGTTTTATATCACTATTTTTCTTTTCACTTATTCACGCGTAGAGTTAACAGCCTCTACGCGTGACAAACAAGTTTCCTAGATATATATTACATTATTTTTTTCCACATGCACCTATTTCACAAGAAAATCTATTTTAAATTGTATATAAGAGAGAATATTACTAAATCCTTTACTTGTCACATACAAATAATGCAAGTGAACAGAGTTTCTTAAAAAACAATTCCGTTGGGAAGTATGGATTTCATGAAATAAGTATTTTTTATAGGAGAAAAGATAAGAGGTAATTGTGTATCTGAGGTCCTTTTCTTAGAAAGAAAAAAAAAAAAAGATATTTTTCGAGACGCACGAGATAGAAAAAGTGCAGAAAGGGAGACATTCTTTTTGTGTTTGCAGTGAGCGTCCAGAGTTCAAATGATACATCATGATCATGGTGACAGATAAATAATATAAAGCCAAGGTGTTAGAAATATTCTTGGATAAAAAGAAGTTCACAAACATAGAGATCTCATATAAGGTACAGTCATTTTATTTAACAGATCCAGGGTTTTACATTTTTATTACACATTGACAGGTATTATTTTACTTAAATAATGTATTCTTTAGATCAATGTGTGTACTAAAATCCTTAAATTTGTTAATTTCATATTAATTTTTTATCACTTTAGAGATACAATTCATGGAAATTATCATCTTTAAGAAAGGTAAAACATAACTCAAACGATAGGAAATTAATTAAGATATCTTTAATTTTTTCAAGCTGAAATACATGACTTAAGAAAATAATAAGTGACTGTGAAGTTCACTGTTTACTTTACCCTTAAGGTAATGTATATACTAAAAAAATGAACTCACCATTAACAAGACCTGATGAGGTTTTCTACACTAAAATATTTATTACAACACAATTGGACTACATAAATACCGTACTCAATTGCTAGCAGGCAACGGAGAATTATTTATCACGTGTGTTAATCCCGGTAGTTATATTACGGAAACCCTACCAGAATTCAGCCACGCCACTGCTTGTACATATGCCACACTAACCTTTCTATCTCCACTTTATCACCAGGTTGCTGGAACGATAGCTAGCTTCAAAACACCTTCGATAAACTTAATAATGTCTGGTTGCTGTACGGTAAAGCGATCTTCACTCCAATTGTGTTTCGTTCGTCCCTCTTCTCCGTCCGACCTCGCCTCGTAGTGATTTTCTCTCACTGTCAAGCGTGTACGCTACCCACGGGGATTCCCGTCTAGTAGAAAAGAGCCTCTCATTTGCATAATGCGCTTCTTCTTCTTCTTCTTCAAAAGGAGATTTATTTAAACCAGGGGTGTTAATTTTGATTCAATACCTCACTTAACTATTTATTACGGACTAGGAACTATAAGTCCGTTGCGTAGCGTTAAGGGAAAGATGACGTTGAGACGAAAGTAAACCAATCATAGGCGTTAAAAATTCCATTGCTAATAGTTTGGAGGCCTATGATTGGTTTATTTTCGTCTCAACGTCATCTTTTCCTTAACGCAACGCAACGGACTCCTATGTGAACAGGCCCTTAGCCTCTTATTCTGAGAATTCAGTTTATCTAACTAATTTGATAGCTGCGAATATTTTGCTAAGATATTACTTGATCTTACGTCAAACGCCTAATAACGTTTGAATTTGGAAGTATCGGGATTCCTGAAACTTTCAGTATCATAAACTTTTATTGTTCAGCGAAATTCCCCAAGGTACACTTTCTGATCATTAAGTATCACTGAGCATTTCAATTCATAGAAATAGCTTAGCACGTAACTTAAGCAGTCAGGGATTTTCTGAGAAGTTTCAATAATATCTCCCATTTATCATTAATATTCATATTGCTGTATTGATTAATGTACTCATGAAGCTCAAATCTTAAATGTTATACTCTCCTAGCTTTCTTAAGTCAATTTCAATTTCTTATAATTATCATTTCAAAATATCCAGACTTTAAAAAAATACACCTCAGGTAAACTGGGAAGGTTTGGAATTAGGTCCAGTCGGTCAATTTGTCCGCTGGAGGGAAAATAATTCAAAATGCAAACTGTCGATAAATTTTTACTGGAGACAGACAAAGTTCAGTCATACATCTCTCAACGGAAAACAGCATTCTTAACAGGAAAAAAATTAGAGAAATTCCACATTTGGCATTCTTTTTCCACCAACGTCCGTAGACCACGCCTTGCTGAGTAGCCATTACCAGAGTTAAAACTTAGCCTTATTTGAATAGTGGTCCAACTCCATTTAAAAAAAAATGAAGTTAGTCTCACTTTCTTCACTTTCATGTTCATACAAGTTATTCTATCTTATTTTTAAACTGGTACACCTCCAGCTTATTTCTGCTACCAACAGAAGGCATTACAAATAAGACTTCAGCAGTCATTTCTCAGCATACATTAGAATTTAAGGCTCTGTATCTTAAAATGAACAAGAATGAAGTTGGACCAGTATTCAAATAATTCCTATATTTTTAATTACGGATCGTGCCGTTAGCGTGTTACATGTATTTTGTTGTGTAAAGTAAAGTCTTTTAATATTATATTGCATCACTGATGTATCTCTAACTGTCAATTTCTTTACTTCCTCATTCAGAATGTGTCTATATTTTTTTCATTTTACGCATCTAAATTTCACAAGCTTTGTACACACTATTTAAAAAGAAAATAATTCAGATTATGTCCTCACCCTATAAATACTTCTCTTATATGCAACTAATGTGTATGGTCAGTCTTGGTTTACATAAATACACTGCTGGCTACTGTAAATGCAACACCCTGAAGGAAACATGCAAATAACATGAAATTTACAACATGCATTAGCTGAGGTGAGATATGCAAATAATTAGAATTTCAGCGCAGACACACATCACGCGCGCCTGTGGCGGCACTTCAAAGCGCTATTTAAGGCTTGGAGATTTCGACGATTTCAAGTTCAGCAATTGTGTTTTTCTTGTGGGTTTTTTCAAAAAACGATCAATTATGCCTCGTCGAAAACAGCGATTATCTTTTGATCAACTATCCGAGTTCGACAGAGGAAGAATAGTGGCCTACCGAGATTGTGGATTATCTTTCAGGGAAATCAGTAGTCGTGTTGGACGAAACCAAACAACTGTAATCCGGATATGTGATCGTTGGATGCAGGAGGGTACGACTGACCGGCGTGTTCGATCGCATCCACCTCAGCGCACAACTTCACGTGATGACAGGCCAATTGTGCGCATGGCAGTGACGGATCGCTGTCACATCACGAACCATAGCACAGCACATGCAGTCTGTAACGCATCATCCAGTGTCTGCGCGTACCATTCGACGCCGTTTACAGCAGAGTGGTCTGTCCGCAAGACCTCCATTGCTTTGTCTACCCTTGACGCAGAACAACAGACGTCTCCGCCGCCAATGGTGCGATGACAGAAGGATGTGGACGGAAGAATGGAATGAAATTGTCTTTACTGACGAGTCACGCTTCTGTCTGCAACACGACGATGGTCGCATTCGAGTCTGGAGTCACCGTGAAGAGAGAATGCTGAACAGCTGCGTTACGTAACGCCACACTGGTCCTGCACCGGGTATTATGGTATGGGGCGGTATTGAATAGCACTCTCGCACACCTCTAGTACGCATTGCCGGTACTTTAAACGGCCAGCGCTACATCTCCGAGGTGTTGGAGCCAGTTGTCCTTCCTTACCTTCAGGGCTTACTCACAGCCATATTTCAACAGGATAATGCGCGACCACACGTGGCACGCATTGTCCAACGGTTCTTCGTCAATCGCCAGATTGAATTGCTTCCCTGGCCGCCTCGCTCTCCGGATCTTTCGCCGATAGAAAACATGTGGTCCATGGTTGCTCCACGATTGACCCAGATTCCATCCCCAGCTGCCACAGCAGATCAACTTTGGCAACGTGTGGAAGTTGCATGGTCTGCTGTACCCCAAGAACTCATCCAAAGTCTCTTTGAATCAATGCCGAGCCGTGTGGCAGCGGTGATCTCCAACAATGGCGGCTACTCTGGATACTGATTTTGGCAGGAACCACATTTCACAGAAGTCTATAAATTTAATCATTTGATACTTGGCCAACATGTTATCTACAAAATAAATTTTGTTGTGATATATCTTGTCTTTCTTGGTGTTGCAATTTGTGTGACCAGCAGTGTACAAACTATGCTGCTGTTTTTGTTATTGTTTTTTTTTTCTATCTGCGGCAAAGGCATCTGATTTTCTGTATTAATACACCGAAATGAAAGTGGCTTGAAAATGGTGGATCTTTACAGTTTCAGGTGTTTAAATGTACAATTAGTAGTTTCTCGCACGCAACCAAACCAGGCTTGTATTTTGACACCTTTCATATAACGATCTCATTATCAATACATTCCTTCACTTTCTGGTGAAATTAAATATTCGTGGCACAGATTTATCAAGTGGCTGGAAAATGGTGGATCTTTTCAGTTTCAAGAGTTTAAATGGATAATTAGTAGTTTCTCGCACGAAACCAATCCAGGCTTGTATTTTGACACATTTCATATAACGATCTCATTATCAATACATTCCTTCACTTTCTGATGAAGTTAAATATTCGTGGCACAAATTTATCAAGAGTTTGGAAAATGGTGGATCTTTTCACTTTCAAGTGTTTAATTGTATAATTAATAGTTTCTTCTACATACCTAAACCAGGCTTGCATTTTGGCACATTTCATATAACGATCTCATTACCAATACATTCTTTCACTTTTTGATGAAGTTAAATATTCGTGGCACATATTTATCATGGGCCTTATTCATAAGAGATAAGAATGAAGAATATTCATGAAAACAATTTATAACGTGCCTATAAAGATCTTTTACAACTTCCCATAAGTGGCTATATTTTCAGTTCATGAGTACATTCACTTCCAGCGTACCAAGTTAAACAAATAAAAATATTTCCTTTTTTTTGAAATTTTATAAGCAATGAATAATAATATATATATTCATCGTTACGTACCTTTTACAATAACACTAAACCCTTTTCGAAGCTATAATATCTAGCTATTCATTTTTTTTCAACTATGGCATAGACCGCATGCATGTAGCAAAATTATTAGCATGCGTAAGCAGTTTGCTTGTATGTGATATTTATTTGCTCCTGATTTTTCAATTTTGATTATGGATAATCTCGTTCGTGTACATAGCCTAATTAGGCTAATGATGAATAAAAATGAAAGAATAATGATGCATAAAATCATTTTTGAAATTATGCAATGAAGTTCTAGAGTAATAAGATGACTAGAGTCTTAGAGTAATAAGACTATTAAGCTTTTAAAGTTATTAACTTTTAATATTTGTATGGAGAGAGAATGCATTATGTTAAAAGAATCAACATTAGGTTTTATTATTTAATTAAGAGGTTCGCATTTTGCAAAAGAAAATTCAAGAAAACATATACCAGAACATTTATTTTGCTTTGGAAATAGCACTTTCTTCAATTATACATAGCTTTCTCAAAATTGCAAGTGTTGGATTACAAAATTTCCTTATACGGCTTCTTCACGTTGAACTTTCTATAGTTACCAAGTAATAATAACGATTAAAGATTGCAGAAAAATGTAACTACTATTTTTGATAGAAATTTTATTTAGATACTGACTGGCTAAAATAAGTCAGTGCTTATATCAGCCTTGATAGAATTGTTTAGATAGAATATATTTCAAAACATCCTCATCAGATTGAATAAGCTAGAATGTAAAGAAAACTCTGTCAGATTATGCGAGTTTTAAACTGACCGAAGGAAAATTCAAATAAACACATTCTCTAGAAATCAGTGTACAGTAACTAAATATTACAGTTTGAAATTTTTCATTAAGTTGAGTTCAGATTACTACTAACAATGGAACAAAAGGACACGACGTATTGGAAGATACATAAATTATAAGATCCAAGAAAACAATTACATAACTCTCCCACAACTCCCAAACACTCCTACATACGTGGTGAATTTTAATAAATTCCGTAAAGTAAAGAGCTGTTGGATGCAAAGTACATACAACAATTGAATGTGGTCAATCCAGCACTGAAACTAAGACCTCAAGAAGGTATCTCAGTTAAATATGCCAACCATTTTGGATAAGTCCAATTCTTACAATACAAAAGCAGGTGTTTCCAATTGCTTGAAAATTAGATATTAATAATTGCATGACTCATAATAATTAATTGGTTGGTTATGATTTTGGAGTGATTTATGAAGAGTAATTGTAGTGCAAAATGCATAACTCTATGATAGATATAGTTTTCTTTTAAGCGAATATAAAGGTATAAAGGCTTTCATAATACACTCTAATTTACTGAAGTCCAATTCTTACAATACAATCCAAAGTATTTTCCAACCACTCGAAAATTAGATATCGATAATTGTATGATTCATACTGACTCTTTGGTTAATTGTGATTTTTGAATGATGTATGAAGAGTAGATGAAGTGCAAAATACATAACTCTATGATAGATATGGATTTCTCTTGAACGGATATGAAGGCTTTTTATAATAGTTCAAATAATATATGAAATGCTTCATGCTTAATACCCACTGTCAATTCTTTATCTAATAATAACAAAAGGGAAAATTTTTTTCTATCAAACGCAAAAAGCAGTACTGAAAAAAAACCACTAAATTATATGAGTTATATGTCAATGTATTTTGGCTCCAACAATAACATTGCCTTTGAGACCCCCATTTCATTAAAAATAAAAAAAGGCGATCAATATCAAAAGGATACACAATAGCTATTTCACATTTTCAAGTGCCGACATTTATCGATCCTTGACATTTAATAAAAAATCTCTTTAAGTATTGGAAATACAACAAAAGCCGGGGAAATAGAATATACTTTTTTCTCTGATCTAATGACATTTTATGACTGTAGATAACAATTTTCATAAAATGGAAGTACTTTGGCTTTAAATGACTAACATTCAATTCTTAAAAAACATTCTACAATTTAATATCTCTAAGTGAGTGTATTGGTCTTTGTGTGTTGCTCAGTGTGTAAAACGGTTTACTTTTGTCAATACATTTTCTTTGAATACATCAGAATACTCCGGTAAATATGTATATCGCAGATGTTAGTGGTTATTTATTCGGTCTGAAATAATGCAAAAAATTTATCAACTGTCATTTGCATCATACAACATAACCAGACGAACACTTTAAATTGGATGTGTATATACAGAATTATTGATTATTTATGTGAAAGACTAGATGGTTAAAGCTGCTGTTCACTAACCCTTATGGATTCTCTCATATCAGTGTTGACCTATGGCGAAAATTTTCCAAGGAATTCCCACTTGGATTCAAAGATTTTTAAAAAAAAATTGTATTCCATAATAGAGAAAGAAATTTAACATCATGGGGCAGTTTTCGTTTTTTTTTAATTCAAATAATATTTTAAAATTTAAATTATTCAGGGAAAAATTCTGGTATAGTGTTCGGAATTCCACGGCAAGTGCGTGTTCACTTCCGGTGGGGATGCCAGATGACGTATTGTCAGAGGACTGATGATAACGTATGAACAAGAATTCTCATTGGTTGAATCGCGGACATGCGTAGAACTATATTATTATCCATTATTCAAGTCGGTTTATTCTATATAGTCGCACGATTCATGCTATTATTTTATCCCTATGATATTCATTCGATTTAGTCTATTAAATATTCTTCGAAATACTATCTCAGATTTATATAGTCATCATGTCACTGATATTCTGGAAGTTGGGGTAAGTACTCCAAAAAATCTATTCCAAATTCAATGCATACAATTATTCTTATATCAATACTAGTTAGTGGACATCCACTAAAATAAATGTCCATATAGTATGTCTTAAATGTTCCTAAATTCATTTGGTGGACGAAATTTATAAAATAAATCCTGTTACAAAGGGAAAAAAAAGTTCAGGCTATCTGAGAATACCATCTTATTTGGTTATCAGCATTTATGTAGCTGTAAATCGTAGACAAATATCCTCCATACGTTAACATTGAAATGAGCGAATCCAATAGGGTTAGTATACAGCAGCCTTAAGAATGTATTTCAGGTCAAGGATTTAGGCTATAAAAAGGTATCAGTCAACTACAGGGCGTATTCATTTCATATTACATCTACTATTTGAATCATGACCTAAATTTACTATATTACGATATTGAAATGTAACATAACATATTACATATTTGAATTACATTACATTACATTTTTTATATTATTACATTACAATTATATTACATAACTTATAATATAACATTGGAATGCGTTTATAAAGAATTGATAAATAGAAAGTCTAACAAGTGTTGGTTGTTGTTATTATTGCTTTCATTCTAGATTTTACAATGAAGGATTCTGTAGACACGATATGGCTTTTAAGTGATAATAACTGCTTGGATAAAACATCTGAGCCGCTTGAAAAATCTACACAGTCACATCTGTATTTTTTGAGATAAACCGAAAGATATGGACATCACCCACCTCCAGTGGATGGTGGGGCCAAAAGTCGGTAGTATGTACAACTTGACCTGGATCATAAGTTCTAAATTGTTGTTACGAACTTGAGGACCCTCGGCCATCTCTTATCCTGGTTAATATTTATTCATCATCAAGCCGTCCATTATACGGACGCCATGCTCGGTGGTTCTAACAAAGAGAGAGCTCTGAACACTGGTAAAAAATTACAAGACAAAGCAATTTTGAATATACATCAACACATGGACGACTAACGCCCTCTACACATGAAAAATACAACTAATTTCTGTCACATTCAGGATTATTGCGTAGAGACTGGTCAGCAGGTTAAAGCACTCTGAAAGCCTCATCCTCCTGCTCGATTTATATTTAGTGAATTTCTCACCTCCAAATTTGTGAAGCACTGTCGTCTCGGAATCTATGTAGCCGATATTTGAAGGCAAGAGCATTGAGGAAGAGCATTATACGTCCTCTTTCCTTTTTATCTTGTTTTTGTTTGTTTTCTTGTTTTACTTTTTACCTTGTATTTTTGTTTGCCACTGTATATATTTCAAGGTTGAACGTTTCAAGGAAGCGTTGAAATGTTTTCTGGTACCAAACTGAAAAAGCAGTAAATGTTTCTAATTTATTTGTAATCCTCCTAAATGTACATGATTTTGTAATTAAAATGATGAAAATTGTAACATGTTGTTTCTACTGTGCATTAATTCTGAATTATTTCCTCGGTAGGTATTGCACTAAATGAAGTATTTTAATCTGATTTAATCTGTATTTATATATGCTTTTATACCTATTTATATCTTGCTTATTGACTATTAAATGATCGTTAAAGTAATGCTGGAACTAAACAAGTGTCTTCGTATTAGACAATTTATATATATATATATTTTACAGAAAGGGCCAAAAAAGTACATTTTATATGAATAGCACATTAGTAAATCTTATTGTTAAAAAATACATCATTTATTATCCTTTATATAGAAAATTTTGAACTTTTAAATTGTAATATGTAAATATTTTTTTGAAATCAAACAACATAAATATAGTCTAAAGATATATAAATAAATACTAATTTATAAATAAATACTAACTGAAACCGTATAGTTAATTATTGTGGTTAGTAATTTGTTTTGTATGACAAAGAGTGATTGCTTATATGTACATACACAAATCAGTTTATTAAACATAAATAATAGAACACATACACTTACACACTGCATGACACACTGGTGAAATAAATTAAGAGAATTTGCATATTTTGTCGAATTACATGAAAAGAACTGAACTGAATGTAAAATCACTACTTCTAGACAAAACTGCAAATCTTGTACGTCAAATGTGTAAGCGTACACGTGTGTGTAGGCAGAGCCAGTAGAGAAACAGGCTTTATAAGCGCGCGTAATTTAAGACGCATTTCGTTCGCTAGCACACCTCGGCGAATTTCTTGGTGTTATTTTGCAGCAATCGGTTAATTACAAATTGTAACAGTAAAAATGAGTAACCAGATGATAGAATAAGGTGGCGAATTGTGCAGAGGCTAGAATCAGGCGAATCTCAAGTCCAAATTTGTAGAGAGTTCAATTTAACGCCCAGCGTCGTGTTTATCTTATTGAAACAGTTCCAGGATACCGGATCCATCGAGAGAAAGCCTAGGCAAGGTCGTCCAAGAGCCACGACGGCCAGAGAACATCGCCATTTGTCGATTATAGCGAGGCGTAACAGGAGTGCTACAGCTTCTCTGCTCTCTCGTGACTTGTATGCAGCCACAGGAATCCATGTATCAAGGGTGACTGTTTCCAAAAGACTTCATGAGAGAGGGTTCTTTGCAAGAAGACCTGCTGTTTGCGTCCCGATCACTTCTACGAACAGGATAATCCGTTTATCATGGTGCATAGAGCATAGAGATTGGGGTATAGGTCAATGGGGGACCAGATATCTCTCTCTCTCTCTCTCTCTCTCTATATATATATATATATATATATATATATATATATATATATATACACTGAAGTGCCACTGAATTAGGGATACCTACCTAGAAACGAGTTGGGCCTCCTCTGGCCTTGATAGCGGATGCCACACGACGAGGCATAGATTCAATAAGTTTCTGGAAACGTTCCACGGGAATGGCTTGCCAAATATTGGCTAAAGTTGTCCATAATTCAGTAAGGTTCTTTGGTGCTGTGTGATGGCTTTTCACACCTTGTTCCAAAACATCCAAAGATGCTCAATAGGATTTAAGTCTGGGCTTCTAGGTGGCGAATTCATGACAGAGAAGTCAGAGGAATGCTCATCCAACCAGCCAGTATCCAACCGGGACTTGTGAGAGGTACAGTTGTCTTGCTAGAAAACTCTATTACCGTGCGGATAACAGAACAGCATAAACGGATGGAGGTGATCACCCAGCAACTCTACGTACCGAATTGAATTGAGAGAGGTTGGTACACGCACCAAAGATCCCAAACTGTGGCACGAAAAAACACCCCAGACCATGATTGAGCCACCATGCTCTTGTACAGTTCCAGCCAGGCATGCAGGATCCAGGGCTTCATGAGCCTGACGCCATATTCTCAGCCTCCCGTCGGCGTTAAGAAGTCGTAATTGAGACTCATCACTCCATGCTACTCGTTTCCAGTTGTCTACACTCCAGTCTCTGTGCTCTCTTGCCCAGGCAAGACGTGCAGCCCGATGGCGAGTATAGAGCAATGGTACTCTCGTAGGTCGACGGATCCCGAAACCCATACGGTGAAGCGAGCGTTGCACAGTCCGTTTACTGACTGTACGACTGGCACCGTCATTAAACTGGGTGGCAATTTGAGCTAATGTTTGGCTTCGCTGGCTACGTACAATACGCCTGAGCCGTCTCTCAGCACGCACTGTCAAGGCTAATTGTCCTTTGCAGTTTGCCCGATCGCTAGTTTTTTTTCCACCATCCATGTATTCTTGGTATACTCTTGACACTGTCGACCTTGAAAATCCTAGCTGTCTGACGATTTCGGAAATTGAATGGCCCATGCGTCGCGCACCTACGATTTCTCCGCGATCGAAGGCGTCTAAATCAGGCAGTTTACCCATACTGGCGATTCCAACAACTAATTCAGAGCAACCACAGTACGCGCTATATATGCAGTTACCACAGCGCCCTCACTTGCGCATACATGATGCGCAGCGCTACACAATTTGCATAGGCTTTGCTATTCCTAATTCAGTGGCACTTCAGTGTATATGTTAATATTATTTGTAATTACTCCTATCTTTATTTTACTCGAACATCTAATTTGGCATTATCCAGAGAGCATATGACATGGAATTTCCAAGTACAGAAAAATCCCATACCATTAGCACTTTTGTCGGTCGCACAGCTGGGAAGAAGTTTTCTTTACTATAGAATGGGAACTACTCTTGAAAATAGCGGTGATGGCTAGATTGCGCCCCTCTCCTATTGGTCAACTGGTTACCGGACTCTGCACCCTTGGGAGATGGCGTCCGCCCGACACGCGATTTCGGCAGGGCTCATGGCCAATTCCACGTTGAACTGGATGGAAAACTCCTTCTAGGGTGAAGGGCCTGGTCGTTGCGTCTTGTCCTCTGATTGGGTCGGCAAACGGGCGTCGCTGTCTCGGGTCGGTAATGGAGTCTTTGCGGGGGCTTGCGTATGTGTTCTCCGTAGTCAATCAGGCTGATCGCTAATACTTACATGCTGGTTATTTCTGATTGTCCAGCTATTCATCTTTCTTCATACTCCGCCTCTCTTTCGCGGCTTTACCTCTTTCCATCCGCATCGATCGCCAACGATGTCTCTATTTCAGTCATTATGGTCGATCGTCAAAACTACCTGTTTCCTTCGAGCTCTATCTCCATCTCTTAAATATACTACGTGTATCAGTACAACCGCCTCTCTATGCCAGTTTCAATCTGAATGTGACTCTGCATCAATAACTTTCTCACTCACTTGCCAGCATAAATCAACTACTACATGTCTCTGGCTCATCTCAAGTGACTCTCTACATCTGGCTCAGTCTATAATTTACGCTGCAGCTCTAACCTTTTCCATTACTAACTCTCGGGCTTACATACCCGTAATGCTAAATCTACCGGGGCTTAATCAGCTTCTAATTCTGCCTACATCTCTCGAAATCTCAAATCAATCTGCTCTGCTGCGCTTTTCTCACTCAGAACTTAAATTCAACCCATTCACACTTGGCTTCCATTGGTGGCCACCTTCTGACCAATGGGCCAACTTGGACCTATTTTATTGGCCGCACGTATATTTAATAATTATTCTTTTCCCAATTTTAATTGAATGGGATACCCGTCCTTGTTTCTGACGTCCTCCTTTCTGGGGTTCCCCCATTTCTTAAAAATTCTCACGTCTCTCTCCGACCTCCTGAAGTCCTCCTAACGAAGTCAAGATCATAAATTCCTTTACCTCCCCTTTTCATATTTAACTTAGGACCCTTCGTTCCCAATTTTCGCCTGCTCAGTTAATTTAAAACCGGGTGGTCCCACATCACTGTCCGTATTTCCTTTCAAATTGGCATCTCTCGTCTCCATTTTTGCCTAAGCAGTTCTTTAAATCCTGCTGGTAACCACTTATTGCCCGTTTTTGAATACACATTCTCACATTACTTTGTGCCCATCTTGCATCTGTTTCATTTGCGGAAACTATGTCGCCCCCACTGCGACACTAACCGTGCCATTATTCCTCTGCATGTAAAAGAAAGACTATGAGTAAATATCTTGTTGTTCTAGCGGTAAGAAAAGACCGTTGGGAAATTGTTCGGCAAACGTTATTTAGCACAGTTCTCCAACAGTTGGATTTGACCATTAGGGTTTTGTTGAAACAACGTTTGGCACTGCACGGTTAACTGTTAGTTGGCCGAACCACTGGGAGAGGACTTTAACTCGCATTTCTAGCTGGGACAACAACATATAATTTTTGCTAACATTGCTTAAATAAATACTAACCGTGTCATTATCACTCTACACATAAAAGAAAGACTACGAGAAAAAATCTTGTTACTCTAGCAGTAGCAAAATACCCTTGGGAAATTGTTAGACAAACGTTATTTAGCAGAGTTCGCCAACAGTTGGATTTGGCCGTTAGGGTTTTGTTGAAGCAACGTTTAGCACTGCACGGTTAACTGTTAGTTTGCCCAACCGTTGGGAGAGGATTTTAACTCGCATTTGCAGCAGGGGCAAGAAAATATTATTATTGCTAGCCCAGCATTAAACATTTTGCAGTTATTCTATATTTGTTTCTGGAAGATCTGCGAACAGTAATCATTCCCCAACGATGTAATAAAAATTTGCTTTTCGGCCAACAACGTGTGTTACTTGTGATTCTACTGATATAAAATCATTTCTATCTGATTTTATATTGTGATATAAACACATTAGTTTATTTATTAAAATTATGTAACTCATACGCAAATAGCATAATTTTTATTGTTAAATAAAATTACGTAATAGTACGTAGGATTTAAAAACGTGTAGCTTCAAATTTCTTTGGTCATTTCCTTTTATGCGTGATTCTGAAAAAATATATTCTCATTTGATCCAAAATATTCTGCAGTTAATTAGTATTCTAGAAAGAATGGTTATGAAGAAGCTTATAATTCAATTAAGCTAATAATCCCTTTTAAATGTGCAGGAGTGCGAACTAGAATATTGTCCGTTAATCACTCTTTATGCAGCACAAAATTTTGTTTTACAAATAAAATATAAATGTTTCAATGACAAAAAAAAGCAATATTGCACATAAAGATAATGATATGGAAACCAAACCATAAATGGCAAAGCCATAAATGAAAAATAACAATTTTCATTGAATGGAATATGCTGGCTTCTTCTTTATGTTGCTAATTAATTCACCAAATACAGTCACTTATTAATATTAAACATTTATTAAATCTTAAAACGTACTCGTAACCTTTCTGCAGCGTGCACTCTTTATGAACTTAACTGACATTTTCTTTTTTTTTAAATTAAAAGATAATATATTCCATACATACAGCTGTTGCCATTCCACTGTAGATATTCTCTAACGTAATAATAATAAATAAATATGCCTTTTGACATTCACAAATAAAATACGCGTACAAATATACGTTAATATCCTCTTCTAACTATTATTTATTTATTGCCTCCCCCCAAAAAAATTGTAGGAGGATAAACATGATACTTCAACGTAGTACGTAATATAGCTGAATTATGATGTCATTAATAATCCTACTTAGTTTTTATAAAATATAAATGTTTGTTTTTTAAAGGAAAAAGTTCAACCGATTTGTTTGGTTTGTCACATTTGATGTTAATCATAATTCTGTATTAATAACCAATATAAATATATTCTCAAGTTATTTTTATTACTTCATCAAAATACACAACTATTCTGGCAAAATAATCATTGTAACTCCAGTCAAAAGTTATCATCTGTCAGATGTAATATTATATGAACTTGTATTTAGGCCCGAATTAGTTTAGTGGTAGCGCGTAGCCTTAGGGTTGCTTTTTGGTGCTGAGGGTGCTGGTTTTGAATACCGATATGCGTCATTAAATTCTAACGTATCCAGGCTGGATATGGGCACTAGGATGGAGTGAAAAAGTGTCGATTTTGACTTTTTTGTAAATTACTCTTAGCTTGGGTGCAGGAAAGTTGTTACTCTGGATCAATAACAACCTGCTAAAAGGAATTTGAAATCTGATAATATTTTGAAGTGCCACAATGACCTTGAAGAACTGAAAAATCGGAGAAAAAACAGATATGCGTCAAAAATTGCCATTCGTTAAAATCTTTAGAAATCTTTTAGCTTAGGTTTAAAAGAGTTGCTCATTTCTATCAATATGAGCATAAAAAAATTATTAGCATACATAAATATCTAGAGGTACACAATGAGACTGAAAATCCAGAATTTCAAGGAAAATCATATTTTTTACAAAACAATTAATTTTTACATAAGGAAAGCGCAATTCAAATGACAATGATAATTCGCATTATTTATGCTTTGAATAACATTTAAGTGGAAGAACAGATAGGCTTTCAGCACACTTTTAAGAGCTAGTTGTCTAATAGTAGCATTTTCATCAGTCATCATGGCTAATAACATGTTCTCTGGGTGAGCGAAAAATGCATTCCTCTGGATTACATTATCAACTACTTTCTTTATATTCTGAGGAAGATATCTGCTGAATGCTACCATTTTCCATAAATGTCGAGGACCTTCACAGCAATCTGATTTGGTTTTGATTGCAAACCAAACTGGTTCATAAACATTAATTATGTATGTGGCCAGAGTTACCAGATTTACAGACAGATCAATTGATGAAATGTACAAACGGAGTATTCGACTTGCAGTAGTCAGCCGCCTTGAATGGGACATTGGTCCAGGTTGTATATTGGCTAACTCTTCGCTGCAACAACCCGACATAACAGTGGCGATGTTATATAAATATTTTTGATCATTACTTAATTCTTTTACATCAACTTCCGGCAATACACTACCCTCAATCCTGTTATATTTTTGAACTGGTAAAACACAATTTTTCAGAGCCTTTCCAATTGGTCCCGAGAAAGAGTTTGGACCATGGGTTTCGCCATCAATGTTGATTAACAGGTGCCTCAGTGGAAGTTCATTTGTGTGGAGGAGGCACACAAACCAACGAAGAGGCTTATTATAATGTACCTCTAATAAACGAATTACACCTCTTTCACAACCAGTATTTACATTTATTCCATCGCATCCTACTGCAGCTAAATCATCTGTCATAAACATATCTTTAGACAAAAAGGTTGTAATACTTCTTTTAATACTCAAAGAAGTCCCTGATAAAGGTGTGATATTACCCAGATATTCAGACTTTGGCTCTTTCAACAAAATCACATGTTCTTCCAGGACATTGATAGGATGGGGTTTTCCACATTTTAGCACTGTTTTTCTGGTTCTGTCCTTTCTACCATCAAAATAAATTGCTTGCATCATCATTTTATTCTGTTCATTAAACTGAAGTTCCTTTCGAAGCTTTTGCCTCTCTCTTCGCAGTTTACTGCGATCTATAACTAAGGATGTGTCACCTTCACTCACAAGGCCCATATCTTGGAGTAAAGCCGAAGAAACATCTGCAGCACTGCGATCTGATAGCCCCCATCTATCGAATTCGCGAGCCAATGTTGGGAGAGACTCACGAATTTGACTACTAGAGGGCAGTTCTCCGACTTTCATTTCTGCTGAATCGACTACGCATACGCATTCTGAAGTATACTTTGTTTTTCTTAAAGAGGGTATAAAATTGCAATTACCTTGTTGTACCAACACTTGATCATCGTAAACATTTGTGCTACGTTTATCAGTACAATCATCTGATCTTGATAATTTAGAAATTTTCAATACTGCTTCCTGTTTCTGCTTTCGTTTCTCCCTTTGTTGTATCTGCTTTGTAACCTTCTGATCAATACTACCAATCATCACCTTCCTGTTAGTCTGCTGGTCAGTAAGAAAGTCTCTCTCATTCACGGGCACTTTTCTCGACTTTTCACATGAACAATACTCAAATGACTTACATTTGCAAGCTGCAATATCAAATAACTTTTTTGCAGATTCCTTAAATGCTTTTACCTGACTTTTATAACTCTCACAACTAGATCTTTGTTTATAAGGTTTTAGAAGCTTACGATATTTGCTATGATATTCATGAATCTTAGTATAAATTCGAGCGTTTGAAATATTTGATATAGATGCTCTCTTCCAAATTTCTTCAATATCCTCTATAACGATTTCAGAAATTTCAGAAAAAGTAGGTTCCTTAGCTTGACCTCCTATTTTAATCTCTAAACGAACGAACAAATAATGTTTCATGACATCTTCGTATGTGGGCAGATCACTTTTATTAAATGCAGCATAAGCTCAAAACACTGGTCAATTATTAAAGCTAGCACGTGTTGTTCATGATAACGTAGACTTGTAATCTGACATTCTAATAAATAACAATAAATCCGCTTACCTCTTCTTCATTAAAATAGTCCACAACACTGAAAAGAAAGAAATTTTCACTAACGAGTCTCTAATACACACGTTAAAAAATATATTTTGCTTTAGAGCTAGAGATTTTGATAACGTTGGGAAAATGGCACCTTTCTTACTTGCTTTCACCCTCCCTGAATGCTTGCAGAAAGGAAGGGAAAAAAAGTTAAATTTCCAACTGAATGGTGCTGCCATCTCTTGCCAGTCTTGGCATTTACTATGCGTTAAGTTATAATAGATACTTAAATTCAATGATTTTCCAATTTTAGTTCAAATTTTTAGATTTTCAAGGGTGTTGTGGCACTTGAAGATATTATTGGAATTAAAAACTTTTTTGAACAGGTGTTACTGTCAACTAGTAGCAACTTTCCCGCACCCAAACTTTTTGACCCGAAAAAAAAAATTTTCGATCCACCCTAATGGGCATGTTAAATCTGCAGACCAGAGAGTCCATCTATTGGGGTCAATAAGGATGGAGAGATCTGGTTGGGCATGATCCAAACCAGATGTCACCCCTGGGGTTATTTACCGAAACTGAGGTAGGACCTAGACGGACTCCGACCCTTGTGTTGCAATTGTAAACTGGTGCTATATTACTCAGCCCGCAAAGCCTACATAGACCTGGTCTGGAACAGTTCTGCCCACGGGGCATTAGCAACGACAACAAGTTGTATATCATATCGAAGGCCGCCCAAGCAGTATTGTGGTTAGCGATCTAAGCTACCGTCACGCAGTGGGCTTGGGTTGAAATCCCGAATAAAGCTTAGTCGTTTCCGTTGTCATCTTCTTCATAGGAAGTAATTCGGGCTTACTTAAATGGTGCCCCCATAATAAGGTAGCCAGTAAAACCTTGACGGATTTGCATGGATCAATGTCAAGAACCTCACGTCAGAAGACAAGTGACTGCCGAATTGAAAAAAACAAATTATTTTCGAAAAAATGTTTTTAATTTGATTATATGTATACGATTATTTTTGCATTTTCCTTCGCTGTATTTTTTACATGTTTTTATTAACTCGCTTTCTTGTTTTTGTGCTTGTGTTCGTGTGTTTGTCTCGTACAAATATTGCAATCGATTTTTAACTAACTTCCCGACTAGCTAGCCATTTGAAACTTTTAGAATAGCTCAGAACACGATGACAATGCATTATTTCAATATTTATAGCCCTCTTTAACCCCTAAAATATAGCATAATTTTCAATAAAACGGTAATAAAAGTGCCTATTTTTTTCGGAGGATTCCATTTATTTCTTGATCTGTCATATCTAGTTTAAAATAAACCATCCCCAATTTCATTATAAATAGTCTGGTGATGCCATCTGGTATGTAAAATAAGAAATAAAAATTTTTCAGGGTAAATGAAATGTACTGTTTTAATCTTTTTGGTGCGTTACTTTTGGACACTCCAGTCCGGCAATATCACGGGCACGAGAAATAGAACGCAAAAACTCACCCCGTATTCACGGGAGCGAGAAGGAAGGGGTTAAGCAGATTTAAATTCAATTTCAGTTATTTTCAGTTAATTTTGTTTTGTAGACTAGTGCAGCCATCTATCGGCCGGGGAAGGGAATGAAAAGTTAAACGCAAGTTAACTTCAAATTAACTTCATTTTCTTTCAAGTTGATGGGATAATTCATCAAAAATATTTTTAAAAAGTATTTATTAATACATAGAATTGTCAAGTGTATATCATTCAATAGAAAATTTAAAAACATGGTATATAAAAAGTTCTTTTTATCTTGTAATTATTGATTGTTATTTCCTCTTCTTTAGTGTTTCCCTCCTCATGTTCAGTTTCCATACAATGTGCCGCTGCTTCATGTTTTAAAAGTTAGTCGCATGATTATTTATAGTATTGCTAATGTTACCCTTAAGAAGCCAGTTATCATAAATAGAAATGGTTTCATATTTAGAAATATTACCAATAAACATTTTGAAAATGAGTTTTACATATTTTATTCAAACTACTGAAATCTATATGAAAAGGAACCGCTGTTAAAATTTTAGCTAATTATATGTCCTAACTGATATTTTAACTAACTATGTTTTATCTAATATTTGTGTATAGGAAATACTTAAATTAATTAGATAAACAAATATAAACTTCTCTTTGTAATTTTTGACTGCCTTCTGCTTGCATACATCTACTAACCACTTTCATAAATAATTAAGCACTTAAAACTCCTAATGCTGTGAGATTATTACCAACAGTCCCGCAAAAATGAAAATCTCTCTCTCTCTCTCTCTCTGTATATATATATATATATATATATATATATATATATATATATATATATATATATATATATATATATATATATATATATATATATATATAGGGAGAGAAATAGCTCGATAGATACAACTAACCTCATTTTAAAATATAAATGAACAATTTTAACGTACTATAATGAAATTAGAAAATACGTCGTTAATAGATCGATAATAAGTCGTTACGTATTACACGTTTAAAACTTTTCTAGAAAAAATTACATATCTTCTCATTTTTCCTCTTTTTTATAGAAACTCTAGAAATTGTTTATAAAATTTATGTAATTTTTTAGTCTTTATAAAATTTAGTTTTTCTAAAGGAAATGCACAATGTGTACTGTTTGATTATACTTAACAAACGAAGTTAAGGATTTAAGAGGTTTTTCAAAACAGTTACAAAAGAATTTCATATCCCTTTAACTATATTTTATTACTAATGTATTATTACATCCTACATTTTGAAAAAAAATACTTTTTGGAGTTTTATAAAAATTTTTACCAAAAGTAAGTTTTTAAGTTTAGTTTATATTACGATTTTTATGGTTAATTTATAATGTTAAATATCTTTTAGGATAGAAATATGGGGCATTTTTACACCGTTGGACCGTTGTAAAATGATTCAATTTATACAATATTCCAATTAATTTTAACACAACAATCTTTTCACGAGACAATATTTCAAAAAAAATTAATAAAATGCAAATCTGGAACTTTCCTATCTACATATTAATGTGTTTGTCTAAAAAAATTGAATAATGATTTTTATTCAATTGAATAAAAATCATTATTCAATTGAATAATGATTTGAATTGAATAATGATTTTTATTTACTAAATAAACACTCCCTCGTTCACTACACTTTTACTAAGAATAAAGCGGAAAAAAACCTTCTGCACATAATGCATTTTGTTATGTTTTAGTCTTTGAATTTTTATTCTATTTCTGGTGATTTCGTGTTAAGAACTTTCAAAATAGTGACTTTATATCATCAAAATGAGACAAAACACATTTAAGGCGACAATGGACAATGAAAAACTTTTTTTTTTTTTATGAACCAATTGCTATGAAATTTTGTATACTTATACAGTGTTGTTTAGAGATGAAAGTGCTAAATAAAAAAAATCAGAATGTAATTAATTAAGATATTAATTAAAATAAATTTGTTAATGACTCTATTTAAAAATGCTCCATGCGCATCTACTTTTGTCTCAGATATCTAATTTTCTTTGCTAAGCTAGCTCTATATAGTTATAATAAAAGTTAGTAGCAATATTTGATTTACAGTCATATTTATAAAAAGTAGACAAGAAATCGATAAAAATAGGTCATTTTATTCAAAATTTTATCAAAATTTCTTTTTTGATTGTAAAAATTTTAAAGTGTTTTAAAATAGTATAATAAATTTATTACTAAGTTTTATTCTAACATATATAAATAATCATTTTATGAAATTTTATGAAAGTTCAAGAAAAATTATGACGCATGGAACATTTTGAAATTACCGAAACGACATGAAAACTTGTTTTGAGAAAATGGCATTTAAAGTTTTAATTTAACGTAACATTTCCATTGTTTACGCTTGAAAAAATACTTATAACTCGGTTAATAATTATCGAATCAACATACTTTTTTTTAAATTTAAAGCTGATGAATTGCAGAATCATTTTCTGAAAGAAAAAAAATCGTTTTTGGGACATATTTTTGTCGATCTGAAGGTCCATTGTCGCCTTAAAGGAGTTTTAAATTCAATCGTATCCAATTTCTGTTACATAGATCTACAAAAGAGAGCTTTTTAAATATAAATTAAAGAAATCCAGCTAAGGCTTTTTACGAATTAAGAGTAATATCCTAAAAATAACTCTCTATATTTGTTCGTTGATTAGTAATTTATCATGAAACATGATACAATGAAATTCGAAAAGGAAATTAAATTTTTATTGTTTGTCAAATCTGCTACTATCCAATTTAACATTTTAGTTATGGTTATTTAGACTTGAATTTCAAATAGAATTATTTCTATGTTTATATATAGGAATTTAAAATTGATTTAGGATTTTTTGTTGTAGGGGAGGGAATGGCAAACTCTTTCAAATTATTACATAAAGAAAAAAATGCTTACGCCACTATATCCAATTCGTTTAAGCTGTGTTCGTTGAAATGTATCATACTATTATACCCCTGAACTTATTTTTTCGGATCGTGTAACTGCGCAGAAATAGTGATTGGAAAGTGAACTTAAAGAAATCTTGTTACGTAGAAAAATAAATTATTGTGTAATACATGACAAGTTCTTATTACTCAAATGTATTTTATTTTTATACTTTGAGATATTACAGTGTTTTTTAAACATTAGTTTTAAATTTTTGAGAAATCGTTCTATTCTTACTGTGAAGAATTAATTACGTTTATATTTTCTATTTTTCTAATTAACTTAATTGTTTTTTAAAGTAATTAAAAAAATGATTATTTATTACTTCAACGTATTTTATTTTTATACTTTTAGATATTACAGTGTTTTTAATTTTTTATTTAGGTCTTTGAAAAGTCACAGAATTGTGTCTATGCATTCACATTTAGTCTTTTTCTATTAACGTAATTGTTTAAAGAAATGGTCAAATATATTTAATGTGTTATGATTTAATTTTGAATAGTAGGATATATTAAAAGTCCTTTATGCGTATCTGAACAAACTAAAATAAGCTTTACCTTTTAATAAAATCCCAGATTATTATACTCAGGTACATATAGTTATTTATAGTTAATTTACTATATTTATATTATTTAATATTTTTACAAGGTTTGTAGAGAAATTTGTTATATTATATTCAAATAAAAAATTACATGCACGTAAAAAAGGCATTTTTTAATGTTACAGTGATTTTTAGCTTTGGTTTTAAATCTGTCAGAAGTGGCACTACTGTTTCTACGCGTCAAAACATTTGCATTTATTATTTTTTAAATTAAAGTAATTAATTTTAAAAAGTAATTAAAATTATTGTTATATTATAAGTTTGAATACTTATATATAAAAAAAAGTCCTTTATGCGTAAATCAACAAACTATCTGTCGAATTTTAACAGAACACAGATTATTACACTTAGATAAATTCAGTTCGTTATAGTTAATTTGAAATATAAAATTAAAACAATCCAAAGTATATTTAAGGTTTGTAGAGAAAATTTGTTTATAAGCAATCAAATAAAATATAACTTGCACGTAAAAAAGTCATTCTTTAATAAGCGGAAAGTCATATCAAGAAAATAACATAATTTCTGTGTGTGAGAAAGAACACTTATCTTTGCAATTCTACTTCGGTGAGCACATTAAGTGTTTTTATTAAAATATGGAGTTATTTAAAGAAAATGCAATATGAACCAGTTAAATGTTGGTAATACATTCTCCATTAAAACAACCTACTTAGCATCGTTACCCTAACAAAACTAATTACCTGTCCCGAAAGAATGCTGAATGAGAAAGTTTTCTCCAAGATAACAGGTTCGATACAGTGAATATTTTATAGAGAAAATGGAAACTATGCAATTTGAGACAAGTTCATTAAGCTAGTTCGAGGGTATATGTCTAAAGAGGACATGTAATTTGCCGCTAGCGTGTGGAGCTTTGCCAACAGCGTACCATAACGAGCTCCACACTAGACCGTTATTTGAAAGAAATAAATTTCTACTTCTTCGGAATAAAAAAAATATATAAATTATTTAATGTTGCTCTCTCTTTTAACTTTTGGTTTAAAAACACTTTGAAGTTAAATATCCCGATAGTGTAGCAAGAAAACGCAAGGAAAACTGTGCCCGAACGTAAAATAAACTAGTATTACTTATTTATATTAGTTCATTTTATGTTCAGCCCACCCATATTTTCTAATAAATTCGAAGCAATGGTTCAATAAAGTCTAAGTATTTTTTCATGTTAAAGTGTAATTCCTTTAGTTCTAGGTTAAATCTGTTCTAGGTTAGAAGTAGAAAAAACTTAATCATGTAACTACTAGCGTTATGTGAAAGAAATAAATTTCTGCTTTTTCTGAATAAAAAAATATATAAATTATTTAATGTTGGTCTCTCATTTTATTTTTAGTTTTCTAATAATAATGTAAAATAGAAATTAAAGAAATATTATTTTAAAGTCGAATAACATATCTTACATAGAAAAAAAGACTTTAATTAGAGGATTATATCTATTTACTCATAAAAATAATTTAAAATATTAGTTTTCTCTAATCCTTATTGTTACTGAAATGTTATACATCAATTATCATAATGTATGTATTACGTAAGAATAACATTTTATATTTTTAATGTATTTGGATTAAAAAAAAATTCTAAAATGTCACACCTGTTATCTATATTTTGATTTCTGATATTATTTATTAATGGGGGTAATATATTTGGATTACAGCTCTTTCCTAAATTGCATGAAATAAATTTTACGCTTAGAAACGTATATTTATTATAACATTAATTTTATTGCAAATTTTTATTGCTTTAATTTTATTGCTTTATTTTATTGAGAAATTATACAATATAAAGAGCAAACACTGTAGTACGCAAAGTACTCTTTGTATCATCCAATTCTTACTTTTGGTCTTGCATAACGATTTACATTTATTTCTTTAATTTTATTCGTTTATTTAAATTGATCCAATCTAAAAGGAGTGGTTTATAGAGTGGTATGTCAAGCCATTAAATGCACTGCATTCAACCCCCAACCAAAAAAAGAAAAATAATAATAAAACTGCTACAAAGTAATTTTGAAGCTCATCGATATCTTCAAACAATCTACTGATTTCATAAATAATAAAAGTTTAGTAATATTAAAAGCTATTAACATCATTAATTTCACCTGTTATTTAAAGGGCTAACTAGTAATTCAATGGAAACTCTCCGAAACTATAAATAAAAAATAATGATTTCAAAAATAATAAACGTTTAGCAATAATATGCCAGGACATTAACTCTGTTACTTTCTCCTGATATTAAAACTGCAATAAATATAATTTGGAATCTCATCGACATCTTTGCATAAGCAATACATATTTCGTAAATTATAAACGGTTAATAAAAAACCTACAAAAAAGTAAACAAATATTTATGTACAATATATTTTGAAGGTATGCAAAATTAAAATTCAAAAACGATGCAACGTTATTGAGCGTCAATATTCATAGCAGGTATATTTTTCTGAGATTTAAGGCCACTTTGAGCGTAAAGTAAAAGCATAAAAACTCTCAACCTTAGCACATTTGTTCCGAACATGTTCTATGTATTAATTCGACAGGTCATAAAGTGGGTACGTGAAGTCAAGACGTTTTTTGATGTTGGCAGGAAAAGAGGGCAGATAATAAAAGACTGAGATTTTTTTTTCTTCGTACGATAGCAAAAGTCAATGTGGACGTTTTCAGAAAATGAATCTTCGTATTAAAGGCCCCTTATAACATAAAGAGTACTGAAGCGACAAATTTATCAAATATATTATATGTGTATATATTAAAATTTATAAGGGGACCATGGACCTTTAGAGTAAATCTTTTTTATTGTAATACTGATTGAGTTATTGTAAAAGAAATATATTTCTGTTGGATAATAGTACTAAAATAAATTTTTTTCAAGTTCATGGAGATTCTACGAAGTAAGTAATAACGGAAAGTTTATGTTATAAACTTTAAATTTAGTTTAAAAAAACAGATTTCTCAAGGTGTTTAGATTTTCTGAATCCTCCATGCGACTTAATTTTTGATCAAAATACATGAATTTTATAAAGAAGAATCTCCATACTGTTTACAAAGAAACATGGTATGCATTTTACAATTCGACTTCATCAAGTTAATTAAATTTGATTTATAACTTATTAAAAGACAAATTTTTTTATGAAAATCGGAATTAAGAAAGCATCTCTCAAAAATTAACTATTCTCAAGGGATGAAATAATTGATACCCAGATTTGTTTGAAATGCAGTTTTAAGAGTTTAAAAAGCAAAATTGAGGAAAGATCTCAAAAATGAAGTCGCAAGGTGCATTTTAAGATTGTGTTTATTAATTTTTAATTTTTTTTTTAAATCTGAAAATTATAATGAGAATTTTAAGGTATTCTTTATATTTATGGGGAAATGGTTATAAAGTACAAAATTTCATATGTCTATGATAAAAAGTGAAAAATAAATAAATTTTAAAGTTCACCGTTCCAATAATAATATTGTAGTAAGATAAATAAATATTATAAATAAAATTTCAACGTACTTATCAAAGAATTATCAAAGATTTTCATAATTATGTCAAAAAGGATAAATTAACCCTTAGACCGCTGAGTTTTCACCCTCTGGTTCGTCCCCCAGCGTTGGGTTATTTTTTTTGACAGCGCGTTTCGGAGAATCCGCGTTTTGAAGGGACGTTAAAAAACGCGAGTTCTATACAGTTATTTAAATCAAAATAAGTGAAACATAAAAATTTTAAGAATACATATATATAATTATATTATAGATTTTTTGCGTTATAAATTTCTTATAGTAGGGTATATTTTAAACCAAGGTGATATTCATAAACCCACTTCACTATACCATATAGTCTATTCATCACTTAGTTCACTATTGTCTTTTCATCACTTTTGTCATCGAATAAATTTGAATATCACTCTCGGAATAACTTAAAATATCAGTTCCTTTCGAAAACCCAAAATTCCCGCCATTTTATACTGCATGAATTCTAAAAGTAATTCCCTAAAAATCTACTTCTTATCAGGAAAAATAGTATTCGAATGTTTTTAAAGTGCTGTCCCCTATTGGTGAATGAAAAAATCAATTTAGAACTCGTTAAACGTGTTTGTACCGCGCAAAACATTGGAATATCCAGATGGACGCGTCCAGTGCGTTCGTAACGCTGGGGCAAAGACTGATGAACGCGCTGAGCGCGTTCGTAAAGATCTAAGGGTTAAAAAATAAATGTATTCATCAAAGGATTTCCACTTAGTGAGTTAAATGTAATGTACTCACTCTATATTACTATGTTTCTTTTAATCTGCAGGGTTGTTGTAATAAAATGAACAGTTCTGGGGTTGGAATTAGAAAGTTGTAGTGAAAGGGTCATGGTGAAATTATTCAATACTATTTCAGGCAAGTTATAAAAAATAACGCTTACACGCAGATGTGGAATACTTGAGGATATACAATAACAACCACAAGGTTAAGAGCTCTGATTTCGATTCTTAGTTCTGACTATAACGACAGTTGACCATTTGAAAAAACAATTATGTATTTTACAAAAAACAAACTCGTCAGATCCACCTCGGCCCCTTCCGCTTTCGCGGATAGGCCATGAAAATCCTGAAGACCAGACGCTGCGTAGCAAATCTGGAAACTCAGCCGAGGATTTATTTCTCCTGTTAGGTTTATGTTTAGTATGGGCAAAGGTGCCGGACGGACAGTACAAACCTGCCGACCAATTAGGCCAACTCGGGGCCCCTTGCAAAAAGCAAATATTCATCCAGGTGAATGATCGCCTCACACTAAGTTTTGAAAGCATATAATGTAAAATGAAAATAACTGCATGTTGACGTTAGTTTTTAAATTTTATACTCGATAATAAGCAGACTGTATTTCTACTAACAAACATTTATTAAATTCACCAACACCTCGAAACACTACACTACAAAAAATTTCATTATTGGATACAACTGTGGAACGAACCAAACATCCATCTACATTTTTAAATCGCATTCTATTTTCTACCAATTTCGGTAACTCCCAAGCAAAAGCTTGGTGAGCAGCCAATTCGCCAAACGGCGCAGAATCGCGCTAAAAAGTGCGCCAACACTGCATCTAGATCAAAACTCTCAAAAAAGGAGGATGGCGACATGTGAAGGAAGTTATTGCGAACAGTTTATTGTTACAGATGCACTTTCTCACACCCGTGCAATAAAAGATGTTGAATACATCAGCGGAGGTCTGAAAATTGGGGTTAGAAGGCCAGTTCCGGCAGAAAACCTCTTAAACGTGATAAAAACTGGACAGAGTTTTTGAAAACGAGTTTATTCAATTTCCAAAATATATTTTAAATATAACTAATTTTAGATCTAATGAATTATTATTTAAATATATAATTTTTATAAAGTAATCACGCGTAATGTTTTATTTTCGAAAATAAGCAGGAAGTTTTTGAAACTATTTCAAAAGAGCCTCACACTAATTTTTTACACTAATTTTTAAAGCCTTATACTATTTTTTAGCCTTACCTTAATGTTTTAAAAACTGTTTCTTATGGAGGAGTTAGTTGTAAGAAAGTTGAATTTGTAGAGAGCAAGATTTATTAGTTTTCCTTTTATAAAAAATCCTTTTATATTTATTTCATATTTTTTTAATCAAAATCCAGTTTAACATCTAAAATAATGCACTGCGATAAACATAAAAGATTATACGCTTGTTAACTAAAAAGCGGGTAAAGGAGGCAATTATAGCAAAATTTGATACACTCTTCCAAAAAGGCAAATATCGATCTTGAATCTTCAGTGTAATGTAAGTGAGAGCGAGTTTCAGAGTTGAAAAACAGAATATTTTACTGAGTTATTTAAACACAATTTTTCTCTGGGTTTTTTAGTACCAGTGTGTTTTTTTCTTCGGATTTTTCCCAACATAAGAGTAGGCTTTTAATATGAGTAGGCTTTTCATTTATTCACTCTACCTCGCCAGAAAAAAAATGGATTAGGATGGAAAGCACTTCATTCGGTTGTTGAAATGTATAGTACATTAGCTAAGTAATGAGTAAAATATCAGATTTTGATTATAATAGTTTTTCTCAGTTATGATGTCATATTCCATGAGAATGTTTTATAAATTATTTGAAGAGGATATGGGGAAGTAAAATAGCTTGTGAGACACGACCCGATATTCTTTTTAGATTGGAATTTTGAACTATAATGTTGCTGATAGCCTTTGATTTGAATGAATAATTTATTCTGAAGCATTTTCCGGAAGTAGATTATTTACATATTGCGATGCTTTTCCAGCAGTTTCATTTACATACATTGAAATTCCCATCCTTTAATGTGATGTTCAAGCTCGTTCTTCAGTTTTAACGCGTGATAAAGAGAGAGTGATTTAGCCGTTATTATCTACTCTTGCCGTTCTTATTGCTTACATTGTGTAATTTAAGTCTAGCACAAAAGAAAGAGAAAGATTTGTAGTTAATGCAGGTGAAAGGGTGATTGTGGTATTGAAGGCTATTGAAAAGGTAAATGAAAATATCTCATTAAAATCAATTTCTTCTTCTTTTCTTCTATTTTTTATTTCAGTAATCAACATAAATAGTATCTCTCAAGTTAAAATGAGAGAACTGAATACGGTATTATAGAAACCTTCATTCGTTAAACCACAGAGTGTTTGCCGCTATTCTGACTCTTAGAAAATAGCAAATGTAAATACATATTCACCCTCAAATATAAGTATGAGAACCATTCAAATTGTTCATAACCCCGTGTTTTTACAGCCCAGACACTACTTGTCAGATGAACGTGAATTAGCAAGCTTACGGCAGGAATTTTCTGTCGGTATGCAGCGGCAATTTAAAGTGCCGTGATCATGTACAGGAACATAATTTAATGGATACAATTCAGTATTTTTAGACATTATGAATAAATTATATTTATATAACTTCATGTATCGTATAAATAATCTTAAAGAGAATAAATTCATATAGTCAGACAGGAAACTTTCATGACGATGTGTAGGACTGCTAATAGGCATAAGGCATGCATCTTGTAAATTGCCCTTACCAAACGCATGTAATATTCGATAGTAAATTGTAGCAGTCAAAGCATTTTATTAGTTGGAATTTTAAATTCATATAAAGCAGATAAGGGGCAATGTTTCTTTCGTTATGAGAACCATTATGCTGTTGTATTTTGAGCTGTTGTTAATATACTTTCATCCCCGGCACAAATTTTAGACACAAAAATATAATTCATACCGATAACTGAAAATTAATGCGTTAGTTTTCAGGATGTCTTTTTATTTTAATCTTTTTACGCTTATATTTTTCAATGGAAAAGGCTGGATATCCATTCGCTTCGTTAATTTATTCCCTCTATACTTAAATCAAGGAAACCTATCGAATATTTTCGTTCCACTTATAGAATTCTTCTAAACAAATTACTTGTAGAAAAATGCATGTAAAATATGCTTTAATTACGATTAAAATCACATACTCAATATAAATTTTTGTCATATGAATTTCAAAATATACAGAAAATTTTACATTTCATCACGTTTGCACACAAGTTGTTTTTCATATTTAAAATTCAATACGGAGTAATTCCATCACTGCTATATTAAGTATATTAAGCATCAATAGTTTAATATATCAAAAATAGTATTGTTCAAGCCACGGTAGATTAGCATAATTAAAAATAACTTGAAGAAATTAAATTATAAACTGATGTAAAAATGAATTGTGTAATTTAAAGTGTTCAGAAAAATTATATAATTGAATATGTAGTTTATTTTGGCTAAATAAATATTTTCTGTATAAATCATAGCATGTTGATAAATATACTCACTAGGAATTAAATACCTGAAATATCTGAAATATCCATTAAAATCAGAAATTATATACCTGATTTTAATGTTTAATGGCATACAGATTTAAAATTTTATGAGATGCAATAATTATTTTCGCTCTTTCTTTGAAAGTGGAACAATAATCCTGTGTAATCTAGGCATATATTGTATGCGAAATACAAAATAAGCCTTTTCTGTGGTTTGGAAAAAAATGCTTTTAAACGAAACAATCCTGAGTTAAGTAACAGCATGTAAGGTATAAACGACATTTTCGGCGTAATAACCCAACAGTAGTGTTTTAAATTGAGAGTTATAAAAATTGTCTATAGTACACCCAAATTTTTTTACACGTTCTTTTTTTACACGAATTGGAAGTTACACGGTCCAAGAAAAACGAAGTTTTCTTTTTCTTTTTCAAGCTTTATTTAGTCTAACGCGATTTCAAAATAATTGTCGTGTAAGTGCATATGTATGTACATATCAAAAATCTTTTACATCACTAACAAAACCAGCATCCCTGCTACTTAAAGTTACGAAATTAATTTACTTAAATAATCAATGTTCCATTATACAGCAAGTAATATTTTATTAGTTTTTATCTAATCATTCCATTTTATGTTATAAATGCTTACTTCTCGAAACTTATATGTGTTTAACGAATTTTCTTTGGTACAGTCTTTAAGTGTAGTCTAGCAGACTTAAATTAAGCTCAATTGATTATATTTTTAGTATTAATAAGCACAGTTATTAATTAAAAGTATACATCAGTGGATTATACTGAGATTCATCCAAAGAATAATTACGACAATTAATTTGAATTAATTTACCTATGAATTATGTATTTTAAACAAAATTGCTCAAGAAAAATGCATATTATGTACCTATGTATGTATATCAGAAAGTTTACAGTAGTTGCATTACTTTTTACACTGTTTTTAGAAATAATATAGTTGTTTATTTCATCTTACACGGTTTTCGGATGACATGGAACATATCCCCCATTTTTCTATTGGAAACGTATTTGTTTTTGCGCGGTTTATTTTGACACAGATTTCTGAGGAACGTATCAACCGTGTAAAAACAGTGTTAGGTGTATTTCAACTGAAAAATAAAGGTTTATTTGCTGATGGATTTATGGAGCAATTATGAAATAGTTAACAAAAATGTAGCCACTAATATAGATTTAAAAATTGCTACTTGGAACTGGCTGGTTTGGTTGGCGTCCTGTCCAACCTACTCGGATCCCACCCTACACTCTCGATCTATTAAAACGAATTTTTCCCACACACCCTCACTCCCCCACCCACCCCACCCCCAAAAAATTAATTAATTATCACTTTGAATCGTTCATGGATGAATCATAAATGGATCATTTGAATAAGGGTTCTCAAATTTTAAGCATCAAAGAACAAAAATTTAAATAAAGACATCAAATAAGATGTGCCTATAAATTATTTAACATATTGCATGCCTCTAGCCGAAACAGACTGTTCCTGGGATACTATACCCGGGGCACCATCCAATATAATTATTCAGTTTCAACCTTTGGTGAATATTGGAATTCACATAAGCGGGCACATTTAGCCCAATAAGCACTTTCTAATAATAAGCTTTTTGTAACTATAGAAACCCCTATAGTTAAATTAAATTATCCATAAACAATATTTTAAAGTGTTTTTTAAACAGATAAAATGTATAATTCCTTGAAAACAATAGCATTTTATTCATAAAAAAATATTCTGAGACTTTTTCAGATTTCAGGCCTATGAGACGTATTCTTATAAATATTGACATACTCTTACAGTATTGAGTTAGAAAATGAGTTAGAAAATGTATTTTAATAAACATATTTTAAAAATAATTACCCCCAAAATATTGCGAGATCAGGTGCAATGTTGCTGACAGATCCCTTTGGTCGCTGTACCCACTTGGGAATATTTTGTGTAAATTTGCTTATACGAAATGAAACATGGAAATCAGCGTACAAAACACAAAATTAACCCGCGAGCACTCGCACCCAATTTCGAACACGAGAACTCGCGCCGGGTATCTCATACCAGAGTTCATTTCGGCTATTTAAATATTAAATAATATTGTTTATATGAAAACCTTACGTAACTAAAGAACATAAAATAATAAATTAGACATTTTTAGTGAATTTTAATAATACTTACATTTTTATAGACAATTTTTACAAACTATATAATGATGTTTAACACAGAGACAGATTTCACTTTTTTGGCACATAAACTTAGTTTTTCTGTTTTTATTACTTGGGCAAATTTAGAATCGTTTATATTTTGACTTGAGTTTATTTCCAGGCGGTGCACTATTAGTGATTTCCAGTTCCATTGAAGTGCTTGAATAAGTTGTTTTTGTTTGAGGCACCATCATATTTAGCATGTTGCTATCGAAGAGAACATTCCATATATCTACGGGAGAAGCAACATATCTTGAATAATGTGTATTACCTGGAAGCTTACTAATTACGTTCATTGAAGGCTTCCTTACATTTTACCGGTATTTTTTCTTCAGCCATTTTGTAAATTTATCTTTACCGATATAAAATTCGGCTGTTGACAGTGAACTTTTATCTTCGGTTTCTGTCTCAATTTCAGTAGAAGAATCGTGATTCCTACAGTATTCTCAATCCTCAGAGGCATCATTATCTTCGGATAAAGGTTCATAATAACTAGAAACAGTCTCTAAAATGTGTCGCAATTGTTTTATTTCCTCGTTGGAATTAAAAAAATGCGCCATGATACACTAAACTGACAGAAAAATAGGAAAGATCTCACTGACGCGAGGACTCGCACGGGTATGACATACCCCTCAAAATATTTTTCTCATAATCTATTTTTAGAGCAGAACTAGTTTTTACACCGCTGAAAGAATGTGACCTTGAATACAGCTACACGGAATTTCGGCCTAATCCGATCAGAAGAAGATAATAAAAACATTGAATGAAAATGGATTGGGTATGTCATACCCGGTGCGAGTTCTCACGGGTTAAACATACGAAACCAAACAGTGGGGAAAGAATGTGAGAGCTGTGTCTATTAGATCCGTTGCGCCCGAACGAAGATTAATAAACATAGAACTATTATCTGGAAAATATTATATAAATAACGATGCTGGGAGTATTTAAAACAGGATATTTATGATAAATATACATTTAAAAAAATTAACTGTTTTTCAAACTGGAACCAACCGGTTTCTGTTGGCTGGAAGAAATATTTCTTACATACTGAACTCTAGTATCTTATTAACTTCCCTATACAACACGGACTTAAAAAAAAGAAAAAAATACTCAGGAACAGCAGAGTAATAGCTTTACACATCACCAAGAAAGTTTAACGATCAAAGCATCCATATGGAGCGGAAAGATCGTGATTTAAGAACTACCCCTGATCGTTAAATTTTAACAGTCCGTACATAAAACGCTGAGTGACTTAAGATATCTTTGAAAACTGAAGGTATTACTGGATGGTTTATAAAATAAATAGCATGAAAGTGTGAAATCATGCTGAAATATAATTAAAATTAAGTAGATATTTGATGCGTTTTCCTTTTAATGTTTTGTAACAGTAACTATTTAATGATTCCTCGGGAAATTACAAAATGCTTCAGAATTATGTTCCAGTAAATTTATTGAATAGTAAATTTTTCCAGTGGCTCTTCATTTATGTGGTATAATGTTTCTCCTTTCAATTTACATATCAAAACAGTATAATGAACATTAAATATAATTACGTTAACAGTAATGAGAGGAAATTACGGTTTTAACTATTATGATATTGAACCTGGAATCAAAGGCGCCGCAAGTAAATGTTTTGTTTTTCACCAAGGGACGTTCTAATATCAATGTAACTTAAACGTGATAAAATAGCACAAAAGGTACTGTAATTGGGAATATAAATGTAAATAATAAAATTGATTTAAAATTAAATTACATTATTCCATTAATGCAAAGACTACGGGACTAGTCCTTTGTTACCAATTAGTTGCATCGAAAGGCGTAAGAAATTGAAATTAAATGTGTTTGTGGTTAAAAATTTTCCGATGGATGACTAAAAAAAATCACTGGAAGTACTGCGAGTGAGTACACATTTCTTAAAGTTAATTTTTTGCTGGGCATAAATAAGTTTAATTTTTATTTTTAACATGATGCTTTAAATGTTTGAACATGGAATGAACTAACTCATTTAAGAGACAAATTATTTAGGGCTATTATAAAACATTTTTTTGATGACTTAATTAAATTTCTCTTCTTGTAGGTAAATCAAATTCTTTTCACTAGAAATCTGGATCAAATGTACCCTACAGCTCGTGTACCGGTCTGACTTGAATCAGATATCCAATATTCTTAGTAGACGATTCGTTACCTAAAATGCTCCAAAGTTTTCGTTTCAACTATAAATAACAACAGATTTTCTTTAATGGTACTTTTTTTGGTTAAGGATTCGTAATTATGTATCGAATCTACAAGCTACTACATTATCATATTAATTCTTCAAAATCTTGAAGAAATCTGAAACTATTTCGACTTTCATAAGTGATTAAAAAAATTCGTATATATATATATATATATATATATATATATATATATATATATATATATATATATATATATATATATATATATATATATATATATATAATATGATTTTTTGAAACACATTTACCATTTCTATGTAATAACAAAAATATATTAGGGAAAGACAACTTCGAGCGATGTCATAAGAATTATTGGGGAAGACAAAACATAACTAAGCCATGGATTCTAAAGCCTTTGTTTTGGCAGTCTTTCAGATAACTTAGAAATAGTTATAAGGATCTTCACATTAACATTCTAGACGAAAATTCATTGCTTTGTGTACTTTATTATAAAGTAAATTCAGAATATATGCAGTAGGGTTTATTTTTATTTCAAATCGAAAGAAATTTTCATCACAAAAAACAATTATTCAAGAATTTTGAACGTGTGATAAAATTAAACTTAGTTATAATAATTTTTTCAGCATATTTCATTCTTTTTATTTTTGAAAGAATAAATTTTACATATCATTGAACATTATGATTTTTGAGAAATGAAAACACATCATTAATCTATTACACAATTTACCTGGAAGTAATAAATTAGATTAATTTTTCTTCGTTTTATCCTATAATATGTGATTGAAATTAATGCAAAAATTTTATAGAGGAAGAAAAATGTTTTAATTTGAAATAAATTCATTTATTAAGGTAAAAGCCTTATTAACTGCCTGGAATATTTGAACTCTACTTAGAAAAGTACGAGTATGTTTCAAAAAATTACCAACTGAAACATACAGTGAATATATAAACGCAGCTTTAATAGTTAACACATTGCTTTATAAAGTACAACGGAGATGGAAGAATATTTGTATAAATGAATAGTTAAATAAAAGAACGAAGAAATTCATCCCCGAGTGAAATACTGCTGGCCATTTGCGGGAACTGATACATAAAGAACGGTAGCTGAGTCATTGAACATAAAACCAAGCAAAATAGAGGAATAACTCAACTTCACTGCCTGCCATAAAATAAAATCCTGTATTTACCATCTGCATAAACATAAAGAATGGATCTCCTCTCAAGAAATATATCCGCTACCAATGAAACCTGATATCCTAAAAGAAGGAATAAAATGTATTTTTACAATTCAACACTGTTTGTGAGTTTGTTTATGTATGTATACAAAGAAACCTCTGTAACCGGCTACACCTCTAATCAGCTATATTTTGCTTAGAAAAGATACCCTACAGCCAATGTTACGGAAGAAACCTCTCTCCAACTTCCACCCCTGGAAACGTGTATATATATATATATATATATATATATATATATATATATATATATATATATATATATATATATATATATATATATATATATATATATATATATATATATATACATATATATATATATATATATATATATATATATATATATATATATATATATATATATATATATATGTATATATACATATGTATATATATATATATATATATATATATATATTTATATATATATATATATATATATATATATATATATATATATATATATATATATATATATATATATATATATATATATATATATATATATATATATATATATATATATATATATATATATCATGAAGCTACAGAAGAGGGGAAGCTCAGTGTTAAAAATGTGTCTCCATCTGGTCGCCACCACTAGATGGCGCGCGCGCCTGTACTGTTGCCGCTATAACACGGAAACCATACGCTTTAATATGGATTTTTCGTATTTTTCAAAAGAAATAAGATTTTTTTTAAAGTGCATTTTTAATATGAATTTATTTATTCAACTTAACAATTGTTTTTCTTCATTCAAAATATTTATTTTAACTGCCTTTTGAGCTAAACTTCATTAAAATTCTTAAGGGGGAGATCACCTTTGCATGCACAAAAATACACTGATTTTACTACCAAGCTTAATGTGTTGTTAAACAGTTAATTTGTAATTAATTTAAACCAATTTTTAAAAGTGAATTGTAAAAAGTTTAATCTATTAGAAAAAAAACAGAATTGTTGGGAGATTATTAGAAATTATTTTAAGAAAAAAATGTTTTATGAATAGTAAATCTTAGAGTAATGCAATGTGCAGATTTTTTTAAAAACTATAAGAGATATATATTAAATTATTTGTATATATATTATCCATAGGTTATAATTTAATCTACACCTAAAAGAGTTACCACATTTCACATAAAAATATTTTTTCAGTCAAATGTATTGTAATGTACAAAAAAATATAAATTTTTAAAAAAGATTTTCTGCGAAAAAATACAAAAATTTAGTTAGAAATTGTAGAAACATGCAAGATATACATGTATACAAAAAATTTCAGCAATATGCGATGATTAGTTTTGAAGAAATAGTGCGCACAACTTTCAAAATAACAGTTTTTAGAAAAAGCAATTTAATGTTTAAATTTTCTATACATTACTTTACTATTAGCTTTAAACATTTGGCCATAAAATCGGTTCTAATTGTCGTATGGACTTAAATTTTTTTCATAAGATTCCTTATATTCCATTCTTCAAAATTAAATCATAATAAAAAATTGAGTGTTTTGAATGGTTTAAGGTGATCTCCCTCCTTAAAAGGGGAGTGGTCATTTTTACTTACCTTTAAAAGTATCATTTTTACACCTATGCTGGATTGTATGTACTACTCATGATTTTTGCTTGATTTACATGCAATTTTTTGAGTAACTGCCTATAATACTGTTTATTATATATGCAATATTTCAAGGTAATTGATAAAAAAATAAAATGATTTTTTATGCATAAAAAGTTATTTTATTTTTCTAAATCGAGCATTTTGCAGTCAACTACTGTGTGCATTCTATCAAAATAAATTATTAAGGTAAATTAATAATTGCTTACTATATGTGATTACAACACTTTAGACAACAAAATCAACCAAAATCTTTTAACCTTCATATATTTTAAATTTTTTAAGAATGTTTTTATAAGGGCAATTTCTTCGGGTGTAGCCTTCGCCACCGCAACTCCAGCATTTTACGACATGTCGTCTGCCATGCTTAACCTTTTCCTTACGGGTCGGGATAGCATGTATCCCAAAAATACGGATCCATAAATGAATATATAGATGTATATACATATATATATATGTGTATATATATATATATATATATATATATATATATATATATATATATATATATATATATATATATATATATATAACCGCCTTTATGGCCGTTCTTACAAAGGGGGTATGAAATTTACCGTTGTAAGGAGGGAATCGGAAAAATGGGCCCCGTAAGCTAAAGGTTAATTGATCTTAAAGCACTGACCTGTTTTGTCAACTCGTCTATTCTTTCTATCAAATATTCAATTGAACGTTCGAGAGATTCGGTAATGTTCGAAACCGTAATACAATGGTGAGCTTTTTGTGAAGCCTGTTGGGCTGCTTCGGACTTCATGGCATAGACTAAGGTGGACTACAGATCTTTAACATCCGCTATTCAAATTGCCTTCTGTATTTCGAATTCGCGAACTCCATCGATTTAAAAATCTAAAGCAAGATTTTCTCATACTTCCGCAGGACAGTCTGACCAGGCGAGATGAGAAAGCCTTTCGACGTCTGACGCAAGTTCTTGTAGCGATTCATTTGGCTTCTGTTTGCAAGATTTGAGCTGGAGCTGGCTATAGTCCTTTAAATATTTCTCGCCAAAGCGTAACTCCAAAGCACTTGAAAGTGCACCAACGTCTAATCGCTATTCATTTGGGATTGTCAGCAAAATATCCGCCATTTCGGCTTCCAGAGATGTAGCCAATTGTCACGCTGTTGTTAGAGTCCCATCCGCTGGTGTTCGCCACAATGGAGAGTTGAATTTTGTAAACTTGCCAAGATTTTCCATCATAAGTTGACAGCTTAATGGGTAGACGGGAGCTGACAGATATACTATTAGAATCTTCAGTAATATAAGTATTTGACAATTTCTGTTCTAAAATCTATACTTTTCTTGAAACGTCGGTAAATTTTCCTTCCATTGTTTCAAATTTGTTGCCAAATTTTTCCTCCAAATTTTCAAGTTTGTTGCTAATTTTAAACAATTTTTCTTGTAAATTTTCTTTTATAACGCCAAATTTTTCCTCCTTATTTTCAAATTTGTTTACAATTTTATCAAATTTTTCTTCTAAATTTTCTTTTATAACGCCAATATTTGCTTCAAAAATATTAAATTTGTGTTCCACATTCTGGAATATTTCTTCCATTTCTGTAACTCTTTCATTCACGGTAGTTATAATTTCTCACTGTAATTCTTCCCGACCAGCCGACATTTCCTTCTTTATCTCTTCTTGAATGGCTTTCATCTCTTCTTGACCTGCAGACATTATCTTTATTTATCTCTTCTTGACCTGTCGCATTGTTCTTTTGCATAGCCGTCATCGCAGCAATAATCTGTTGGAATTTATTTTCCAAATCTTGAGCTGTCTGATTAGCCATTGATCTTGTAATAGGAATTCAATCCCTACACCACTGACACTTAAATGATCAGTGTTCTTGGTTTGATGGGATTGAATAAATATCTCTTCAGAAAGTGCACACAAAATAAAATTTATTATTCTGTAAATTCTTCAAGAACATACACAAATACTAACAGAAAATACATAGCAACTTTATTCTATACAACAGAAAACTCTAGAAACTCAAGTCAGGAAAACAGAGTCTTCAATACAATATACACCTAACGCACTTTCAATACATTCAATAAGCATCTGAAAATAACACTAACTTTCAATATCTTTCTCAGGTATATTTATAGACTTTCAAACGTCCTCTATCAGTCAACCAGCTAGAGAGTTCCAGAACATACGACAAAGATCTAGAAAGTTGGCGACCATTTGGCACCATAGCGCCAAATTTGGCGACCAAATTAAGTCACGCCAAATTAAGTTATTGCCAATTTGCCGATAACTCTCATATTTGGCGAGATTACCATAGACTCGTAAAATTCGTAACAATCAATATATATATATATATATATATATGTGTGTGTGTGTGTGTGTGTGTGTGTGTACAGGTAGTTATGTAAATTCGGTAAACTTCTACCATGTTAAATGCTTTACAATAAAAATTTGCGCATTTATAAATGTGACAAATCCTGTGGGGGCCTACACATAAATAATCTTAAAATTCCAAGTCCCAGCTGTAATCCTTCCTGTTTCAGTTGCTCCATATCATTCAGTGTTTTGAATTTCTTCGCACTAATTCAACACACGTAATAGAAATTATCCCCCACGATACTTCTTTAATTATGACACATCTCACGAACTATAGTCCCTGGCAGCAAGGAATAAAATAAACGATATTCTTTTTTTCAGTATCTTAATTTTTTTTTCATTTTTGACACGGAAGTTTGGGGTTTAATCAACTTAATTTTTCTCACGTATTCCGTGATCACGCGAAATTCCGCCGAGAACTAATAAAATATTATCCTACAAACATAGACTAAAATTGTTCGCAATTTCAATAAATCTTCACTGGGAATTAGAATGTCTTAAAGAAATTGAAGTTGTTTTGGACGGGTAAACTTGAATTTTTTTTTCTTCGTACCCTTTGTATAATTTTGCACCATTAAGCATTTAGATTATACTTTATGCTAATCATATAATCAATTATTTATGCAGTGACGTGTGGGCTTCCCCAAAATGACAAGCTAATTTAAGTCATAATGAAATTAGTTCATAATTATTTATATGTATTTAAATTTAAAAAAATTGCTAGAGTGTAACTAATACGAACGAGGAAATAATGTATTCGTTACTAGTATTACAAAAAAAAATCTGAAAAATGTACAATATTGTCATTCTAAATTATGTTTTTAAAGAACTTAAAAACTTAATATACACTGCTGGCCACTGTAAATGCAACACCCTGAAGGAAACATGCAAATAACATGAAATTTACAACATGCATTAGCGGGGGTGAGATATGCAAATGATTAGAATTTCATCGCAGACGCACATCACGCGCGCCTGTGGCCACATCAAAGCGTTATTTAAGGCTTGGAGATTTCGACGATTTCAAGTTCGGCAATTGTGTTCTTCTTGTTTGTTTCTATAAAACGATCAATTATGCCTCGTCGAAAACAGCGATCATCTTTTGATCAAGTATCCGAGTTCGACAGAGGAAGGATAGTGGCCTACCGAGATTGTGGATTATCTTTCAGGGAAATCGGTAGTCGTGTTGGACGAAACCAAACAACTGTAATGCGGATATGTGATCGTTGGATGCAGGAGGGTACGACGGACCGGAGTGTTCGATCGCATCCACCTCAGCGCACCACTTCACGTGATGACAGACAAATTGTGCGCATGGCAGTGACGGATCGCTCAGTCACATCACGAACCATAGCACAGCACATGCAGTCTGTAACGCATCATCCAGTGTCTGCGCGTACCATTCGCGACCATTCATCGCGACCATTCGCGTACCATTCGCGTACCATTCATCGACGCCGTTTACAGCAGAGTGGTCTGTCCGCAAGACGTCCATTGCTTTGTCTACCATTGACGCAGAACCACTGACGTCTCCGCCGCCAATGGTGCGATGGCAGAAGAATGTGGACGGCAGAATAGAATGAAATTGTCTTTACTGACGAGTCACGCTTCTGTCTGCAATACCACGATGGTCGCATTCGTGTCTGGAGACTCCGTGAAGAGAGGATGCTGAACAGCTGCGTTACGTACCGCCACACTGGTCCTACACCGGGTATTATGGTATGGGGCGGTATTGGATATCACTCTCGCACACCTCTAGTACGCATTGCCGGTACTTGAAACAGCCAGAGCTACATCTCAGAGGTGTTGGAGCCAGTTGTCCTTCCTTACCTTCAGGGCTTGCCCACAGCCATATTTCAACAGGATAATGCGAGACCACACGTGGCACGCATTGTCCAACGGCTCTTCGTCAATCGCCAGATTGAATTGCTTCCCTGGCCGCCTCGCTCTCCGGATCTTTCGCCGATAGAAAACATGTGGTCCATGGTTGCTCTACGATTGACCCAGATTCCATCCCCAGCTGCACCAGCAAATCAACTTTGGCAACGTGTGGGAGCTGCTTGGACTGCTGTACCCCAAGAACTCATCCAAAGTATCTTTGAATCAATGCCGAGGCGTGTGGCAGCGGTGATCTCCAACAATGGCGGCTACTCTGGCTACTGATTTAGGCAGGAACCACACTTCACAGAAGTCTATAAATCTAATCATTTGATATTTGGTCAATATGTTGTCTACAAAATAAATGTTGTTGTGATATCTCTTGTCTTTCTTGGTGTTGCAATTTGGGTGGCCAGCAGTGTATATATGTTTAATATATTTAATATTATACCCTCTATTCCAGAATTTAAACTCCCTTTCCTAAATCCAATCCCCAGTAATATTAATTTATCGCTTTAAAACCGTTAGCCACAGAACTTCCCATGAATTTCATGCCTGTGCATTTCTACACGTGTATACGTCTGCAGTCAGGAGTGGGTAAGCATCGTGAACCCCAAAATCTGCTAATCTTACAAATTATAGTAGCGTGTTTCTCTCGCCTCTCGCGCTTAAAAAGTTGAAAGGTGATAGTTACTTCTGCTCCGTTCTCCGAAATGAACGGATGTACTTTTATCGCCCTAATAAATGATTCGCCCGGACTTCTTCCAAATTTAATTTTATTCCTTTCAGGCTGAATCTAGCTCCAGCCATGTAAATATAAGGTAGTTTTCCTTTTCAGGTTATATTTTAAGGACGTGATGTAATGGTATAGTACTTACTTACTTACTTACTTACACACACACACACACACACGCACATATATATATATATTATATATATATATATATATATATATATATATATATATATATATGAAATAATATCACTCCACCTTCATTAATTAAACGCCTATTCATGTGTGTTCCCCTAATGCATGTGTAAAGAATGAGTTGTTTTCAAAAACAGAGCTATGTAATCTTTCTTCGAATGTTAGGTGAGTTTCCACGAGATCACCTCATATGACGTGCGAGGTCAGATGATCTCAGATAACCAATTAAAAGTTTTGGAGCGTTGGCATCTTCGAGGCGAACACTTGCTTTTCTTCGACTTGTGTGTTCTGCAGCTGTCCGGGTAACACGTGTTTTTACCGCGCTGAGTCCCTTTGTCATTTCTTGTGCTGCTCCGAAAGGTCCGGAATGTTTGATTGTGGAAATGTGGTTTGATTGTGGTGAATTGGTGTTATAACTGTGCCTAATTATAAAGCCACGACCAAGCGATGTATATATGTCCAGTGAATGTTCCGGGAATAAAAACAATTTTATGAAGATAGGAGTACGCTTTATCATTCTGGCCATGAGTTTGTTTTATGCTTGTCTCCCCAGTGCACGACTACCCAGCAAGTCAACGGTACCACTATAATGACTGTTATGTATATATATATATATATATATATATATATATATATATATAAACTCACGGCGCAACAGTCCGATGTGGACCTGGGCCGGTGGTACCCATCTCCGCATTCTTGATCTTGGGTCTTACGATGCCTTACAGCATATGTCTCAGTCAGGTTGTCAACCTTACGTGAGACCCCAGAGTTTAGCTCCCAAGCATGCTTGGTCCTCATTTTATCGACCCACTGAAGGGATGAAAGGCTGAGTCGACCTTGCCCAGTCGCAGGATCGAACCCTGGACCTGCGGGATGGCAGCTTGATGCTTATATATATATATATATATATATATATATATATATATATATATATATATATATATATATATATATATATATATATATATATATATATATATATATATATATATATATATCGAATAGAATAGGTAAAGAATGAAAATTTCAATGTAGAACTATACACTAAATTTGATGTTCATACCGACAAAACAGAAAATTTAGGAACACAATACTTATTTATATACTAGGTTGCTAAGTATATGACGAATAAAAGTAATCTTCATGAACTAACACACAGAGGAATATAAACAGCAGATTGAGAAGTTATGTGCAAATAACCTACTAGTGACCACAATAATGTTATAGGAATTCCAAAGACAAAAATGGCAAGTGCAAACCATCTCGACGTGTTAGAAAAATCTCTGTAGCCTTTGAGCAAGCAGTCTCTCTTTTTTCCAGAGTTTTTCTTTTGATAGGTAAAAAGCAGAGAACTTTAAACAAGCCCCCTTGGCAAGAATTATCCAGGAAGCGAAACTCAATTTCAAGAACTTTTGTATTTAATTTAGATATTATGTGGTTACTAACAGCAATAACTTTAAATGTGTATTTCTCAAAATAAAAATTTTCATGTCATACGAATATTCAAACTACTCCAGGCGCATTTCTAATGATCGTATTGCTTTGAAATTTAAGTTTTATATACTTAACTGTATATCAAATAAATATTATTGAACAAAAATTATGCTTCGTAGCTCAGAATTTCTAAATTTTGTACTTGAAAAGATGATTTATAGGTATTTTTTCAAAATCTCCCAGAATAACCTTCTTTTAACATTTTTCGCGCGCAAACCTCATCACATCCGGCATGTGCCGAATAAACAAAAATTACACTAGATCAGCAATATCCTGTAGACACACTGGCTTCGCAAAAGCGATAAATCTAAGGGCCTTATTATACAGAGCTACAGTTGTGGCTATAGATCGCGACTGTCGCCTGGGCGCGTCACTTCCCCTTCTGAGTCCAAACCCTACTGTTTATTTCCAGTTATACTTGTAAAATGCATTTTTTAACTCTAAGTAGTTACCTAGCATAATGGTGATATTTTTATATTAATTATTTTTCTAATAAATTAGTTTTAAATTTTTTTTATCCGGGCGGCTGACTTGCCGCCCCCCTTGATGTGCCGCCCGTGTGCCCCGCACCCCTTGCACCCCCGGGTTGGAAAGCTCCTGGATACGGATTTAACAGGAATCGAAGAAGAACTTCAAGATTTAGATTCCAGACTGGAAGAATTAGAGGTAAGCCTAAATTGCCTCAATAGTAAACTGTATGCAAGTAATAAACTTGAAAACGATCATAATAAAATAAATAATGCTGATCTGCCAACTTCATCGCCAAATGTTAAGCTCCCAGAAATCACGCTTCCACAGTTTTCAGGAAAATACGAGGAATGGAGTCAGTTTAAACTCCAATTTTCTAATTTAATTGATAAAAATGTTGCCTTATCAGAAACGCAAAAACTATATTATTTACGCGCAGCACTAAAGGGTGAAGCAAAACAATTAGAAACTCTAGATGACACTTATAAGTCTCTGTTTAATGCATTAGATGAACGCTATCAGAAGGCCAGAATGTTAGTCGAAGCACATATCCAAGCTCTAATGAATTTCGAGAAAATCACGCATGAGTCGCCAAAAGAATTACGCAATTTGGTAGATTGTATAAATCGAAACTTACGAGCCTTGAGCGTTTTAGAATATAAAAGAAACAATCTTTCAGATATTATGTTGATAAATGTTATTACGAGTAAATTGGACAGAGAAACTAGAAAACAATACGAGTTATCTCTGAATTCTAAGGAAGTTCCATCATTAGACGAATTTTTAAATTTCTTAGAAACGCGAAGTTTGATGTTAGAAGGCTTAAACAGAAATTTTTCGGTTAAGTCCAGCCCTAAAAACGTTTCAAATATCTCAAATCGTTCCAAAACTTTCATGATTAATTCCAAGGAGCATTTAAAGCTTTGTGTTTTATGTAAAAACCCACACCCTTTACATAAATGCTCACAATTTCAAAATATGAAGATCTCAAGCAGATATGAATTCGTTAAAAGTCAAAAGTTATGCTATAACTGTTTAAATTTCCATACTGTATCTCAATGCAAATCGAAATACGTTTGTAGTATTTGTAAAAAGAAACACCATACATTATTGCACTTATTCGATGAAATGAAAGAAACACATGGAAATCAAAACACATTGCCTCAGAACATTAAAAGTGATGAGTCAGATAGACAAAATGGCGCGACACAGCTTGGCGCTGAAATGAGGAGTGTTTTGCTTAGTTCCAAGCTTTCAAAAAATGAAAAAGCAAATGCTGCACTTCCGCAGAATGAAAGTGTTTTATTAAATACTGTGGTTATTTATGTTAAAAATAAATACGGTCAAAGGTGCAAATTAAAAGGCTTGCTGGACAATGGAAGCGAAATAAATCTCATTACTAAGCGTTGTGCAGAAAATTTGGGGTTAAGAAAAGAGAATATTAAAACTTCAATTTCAGGAATAAACAACTCAATTCATTCAGTTAAGGCTAAAGTAAATGCTAATATTTCTAACAAAGGAGAGACATTTTCGGTGAATATAGATTGCATATTGGTTCCAAGAATAACTGAAATTTTCCCAGTAGCAAAACTAGATATATCAAGTGTTAAATTTCCTAATTATGTGGAACTTGCTGATAAAGGGTTTTATCTACCCAGCCAGATCGATTTCTTGATCGGAAATCAACTTTTTTTTGATATTTTGAAAAGTGAAAGAATTTATACGGAAGATGGAAAATTAATGTTACAGAACACTAAGTTTGGTTATATAGTAATCGGATCTTTACAACACGAAAAATATAATAATTCTCGTTACTGTTGTTTACTTAATGAAACTAATTTAGATAAATCACTTAAGAATTTTTTCGAAGCAGAACTGATACCGGAAAATAACGTTGAAATGATTAAAAGTGCTGATGATAAACTATGTGAACAACATTTTTTGAATACACACAGAAGGGACAATTCAGGCCGATACATTGTTCAAATGCCGTTTTCGAAGAATCCTGATTGTTTAGGTGATTCCAAACAAAATGCCTTACGAAAACTTGTTTATGGAAAAGATTAAATCAAAATCCCAAATTCTTAAAGATGTATAAAGAATTTATTCGCGAATATTTAACCTTAGGCCATATGGAGGAAGTTTTAGAAAATGAAGAACCAGAAATTGTATATTATCTCCCTCACCACGGTGTCTACAGACCTGATAAGGAGACAACGCCTTTAAGAGTAGTATTTAATGCTTCGTCTGTTACGTCTTCAGGAGAATCACTAAATTCATTACAGTTGACGGGAGGTATAATACAGGATGATCTTTTCGCTGTTCTACTTAGATTTCGAAGGCACGAATATGCACTTACTGCCGATATAAGAAAAATGTTCCGGCAAATTTTGATAGACGATTCTCAACGCGTTCTATTGCGCATATTTAGGAAGGAAGGGATGAACGAACATGCAAGGACTTACAGACTGTGCACTGTTACATATGGCACGACAAGTGCTCCATTTTTAGCAACGCGATCACTTAAACAACTCGCAATTGATGATGGAGATCAATATCCACTAGCATCTTCAGTTCTTCAATCAGATACATATATGAATGATATCTTAAGCGGAGAATCTGAATTCTCCAAGCTTAAGGAGCTTCAGTCTCAGTTAATAAAGTTGTTGAAGTCTGGAGGTATGGATTTACACAAATGGTGCACAAACCACCCTAGTTTATTAACAGATCCATCTCAAATTAATCAAGAATATGCTATTAAATCAGACTCTGAATTAGATGTGGTAAAAACATTGGGTATGTTGTGGAAACCTAAAACTGATATGTTTACTTACACGACCAAGGTAAATCCTAAATTGAATTACACTAAATCAGAAGTGCTTTCACAAATAGCCAAAATATTTGATCCTCTTGGTTTAATTGGTCCGGTCATTGCAAAGGCTAAAATCTTCTTGCAGCAACTGTGGTTACTGAAAATTGCATGGCATGAACAACTTCCAGAATCTTTAGCTAAGGAGTGGCATGATTTTTCCTTATCACTTTTGAATCTGAATAAATTAAAGATACCTAGATATTGCCTATCCAAGACACCTGTACGAATATTTCTACATGGATTCGCAGACGCCTCAGAAAATGCGTATGTTGCAGTTATCTTCATACAGTCTATAGTGTATGACAACACTGTAAAAAGTTAATTACTCTGCAGTAAATCAAGAGTAGCACCAATTCGAAAGGTAACAATCCCGAGGTTAGAATTAAATGCTTGTCTACTTGTATCTCAACTTATGAGAAAATGTTTAACATCATTACATCTACATGTTGAATCAGTGTTCTTATGGTCAGACTCAACTATCGCTCTTTCTTGGATAAAAACATCACCTCATCATCTAAAAACTTTCGTTGGGAATAGAGTTAGTAACATTCAACAACTGACTGAAAATTTCCACTGGGGTCACGTCTCCTCCAAGCAGAATCCGGCAGACATTATTTCACGGGGACTAGATGCTAAAGACCTTTCATCAAGTGTTTTGTGGTGGAAAGGGCCTACATTCCTACAAGCGGATATTATTGTTCCAAGGGATATTCCTGAATATCATTCTACTGAAAATGAACAATATTTAAATGAATTCAAAGGGAACTCCGATAAAACTCTAATTCTTACAAGGGACAATTTTTTTGATACATTTTTAAGTTTAACTAATAATTATTTGAAGTTAATTCGCATTTTGTCATATATTTTTAGATTTTTTAGTAATTGTAAGACAGGCCACAAATTAAAAGGACCGCTCACCACCAAGGAATTGAGGTGGTCGGAGATATCTATAATTAAAGCCGTCCAGGTAAGATATTTTGAAAAGGAGATTATCAATCTTCTAAAGGGAGAACCTGTGCCCAAAGGTAGTGGATTGCAAAACTTAAATCCATTTTTAGACGAAAACAACATTTTAAGAGTTGGAGGTCGCTTAGGCAATTCTGACTTAAAGTTTGATCAGAAACACCCCATTATTATTCCCAAGAGTAATAAATTGACTCGAATGATTTTTGAGCATTTTCACAGTAAAAACCATCATGCAGGCCCACAAACTCTCCTATATACCGTACGTCAAGAATTTTGGCCCATTAATGGCAGATTGACTGCAAGGAAGGTAGTTAACGATTGCATAATTTGCTTTAAGCAAAACCCTAAACCTGCTGTACAGATTATGGGTAATTTACCCTCTGATAGAGTAACTCCTAACGCACCGTTTAACGTTACCGGCGTGGATCTCTGTGGACCCTTTTCTATAAAAATTCCTTATCAACGGAAATGTATATTGAAAAAAAATTATGTTTCAATTTTTATTTGTCTTGCGACTAAAGCTATTCACATGGAAATAGTTTCGGATTTGACATCAGAGTCCTTTATCGCATGTCTTAAAAGATTTTTTTGCAAGACGAGGAAAAAGCGCGATAATTTACACAGATAACGCCACAAATTTCATTGGGGCATGTGCTGAATTAAAGAAACTGTACAAATTAATTCAAGAGCCTAATGAACAGCTTGGAAACTATTTGTCCTCAGAGCAGGTAACTTGGAAATTTATCCCCCCTAGATCCCCAAACTTTGGAGGGTTATGGGAAGCAGGGGTAAAATCATTCAAATATTACTTAAAGCGAGCAGTTGGTAATACTAATTTAACCTATGAAGAATTTTTAACGGTCATCACACAAATAGAGGCTATTTTAAATTCGAGACCTATTTGCCCATTGTCACCAGACCCTAATGACTTTCAAGCTTTAACAAAGGGACACTTTTTAATAGGACGCCCACTAAATTCTATCCCCGAACCCGAGCTTGTGGCTATAAATGACAATAGACTATCTAGGTGGCAACTAACAACCAAATTAGTGCAAGGCATTTGGAAGAGGTGGAAGAATGATTACTTAACTAACTTACAACGAAGATCGAAATGTAAATTTGAAAAAGATAATGTAGAGGTGGGTGATTTAATTTTAATCAAGGAGGACAATATTCCCCCCTCAAAATGGTCCATAGGTAGAATTAAAGAAACCATTAAAGGCAAAGACGGTAAGGTTCGAGTAGTGATAATACAAACTCCCACTGCTGTACTAAAAAGACCTATATCAAAGATATGTATTTTGCCAATGCAAAATTGAACCTTTTTATGTTTACTTCTTTTCTTTATTATTGTATTGTTGTATCTTATATTAGTATAGTTATAATGTGTTTATTTTAAATTTTTTTTTGTGTATTGAAATGTTATTTCAAGGCCGGCGGAATGTTCCGTACTGATAACGGCAATTTCCGGCGATTGTAGCGCCACCTTTTGGTTGTATGAAAAAACGCGCCAGTGTGAAACTTGTTCTAAGTGAGTAAGTCGCGTCGCTTTCAGTGGCCATTTTTCAAGCCCATGTTGCGGCACCGCTTTCAATAAAATTGTTATTTATATACAGTCCTCTGCTTTCCCTCCGTACCAACGGTTATTTTACAGATAGTAAATAAAAAACAAACTGAAAAAAAAAAACTCATAGTCCTAAGTGTATTATTAATTTTACATTTGTGTTAATTTTCTTTAGTCCACTATTATTTAGTTATTTAGTCCATTTCATACTTTTTTATTTATTTTTTTATTACAATTAGTTAACTAGTGTTTATTTAGAAAAAGTAAACTTATTTCCGCCTCTAAATATTTTGGTTCAGAGTGGTCTCCTAAAGAATTTTACAAATAGTTAGCAGTACAAAACATGTTAACTACTGGTGTTGATTAAAGAAAAGGGTGTGACAGAATAGACTCTCACATTTTTGTCACTTGGGTCATACGACTGTTAAAATACGAAAATGTATGAAAATTGTGTCACTTTCGACATTCTATATCTTGAAAAGTATAAGATTTTAAATCATAGTTTATTTTGTGTTAATAGAACAATTTTTGATTTATGAATACTCTTTCTTCTTCGTTAGTTAAAAATAATTTGTGTTAGATATTCATAAATAATAAGCAGTTTGCTTTGAACAAAAGTGATATCAAAGCTACCTCACATAAATACTTCAAAAAATTGAGTTTAAGACAAAATTTCTGCTTTTAACACATACTGCAGAAACTAAAGTATAATTTGAACCTAAATTTGTGTATATTTCAGGTATATTTCTATTTTTCTATGAAACTGAAAATGGTGCATTTTTTTCTTAATAAACTAAATTTTATCTATTCATGAAAAATGCTTTTTCTAGAGATCTGTAAACAAATTTCAGTTCTGTTTCAAGAAAATGATAATATGTACAATTTGTTAAATTTTCATGCAAAAATATGAAATAGTTCTAGAGATAACAAATGCGTTATGTGAAAAAAACACATTTTGAGATAAACCACTTTGAAGTATTGCCCTTTAAATCTATTTGCAGTAAACATCTCACAATTTTTTAATCGTAACTGCCGTAATTATGGGAATTTTTTCAAGCGGATTGTCTTAAAATACTCAGAACAGGTTAATCTTTCATATATTTTTTTTTTCAAAAAATCGAATTTTTTAACGATTTAGCACTCGTATGACCCCTTAAAGAGTGGTGAGGTTATAACGTCGTGAGAAGTGGCAACAGTTCGAGCAGATTTGCTAATTGTCACTAGAGATCATGAATTTGACCGGTGAACATCGTGGTTTTCTTACCGACACATTCTTTAAAAAAGGGATTCTGTAAATGCAATTTAGAGGGCATTAAGGGCGTGTTTCGATGCCGTTCCCGAGCAAAACACAATCCTGTGAGGGGTTTCAAACGGGAGATGAAGTAGGTCATCATTTTCAAGAAAACAAGGTGGTCTTCCTCGGGACATTAGGACACCTGAAAATGTCCAACGAGTCCAAATGTCCGCTATTCGTGAGGAAGTTGCCGCCATTCCACCAGAGATGACTTGCAGAGGGTTGGAAAACTTTAGAGAACGGTGTCGGCAGTGCATCGCAAATAACGGTCTCCACCTGAATGATGTTACTGTCAGAACCTAGTTGAAAAAATAATTACAAGATAAAAAGAATTTTCTATATAAATGTTTTTAAATTTTCTGTTGAATCATACAAACTTGACAATTCTATGTATTAATAAATACTTAAAAAAAACAATTTTTTTGATGAATTATCCCATCAACTTGAAAGAAAATGAAGTTAATTGGTAGTTAACTTGCGTTTAATTTTTCGTTCCCGTTCGGGCAGATAGATGGTTGTGCCAGTCTACAAAACAAAATTAACTGAAAAAGGATTCAATTCTACTTAAAGATGTCTAAAAGTATTAAAATAATGCATTTTCATCGTGTTCTGAGCAATTCTAAAAGTTTGAAATGTCTAGCTAGTCGGAAAGTTAGTTAAAAATCAATTGCAAGGTTTCTACCGGACAAACAAACACACACACACACAAACAAACAAACAAACAAGAAAGCGAGTTACTAAAAACATGGTAATGAGATTGTTTGTACTTTCGAAAAACAAGGTAGACCTACAAGTATGGTGAATCTCTCTCCTTTGTAAAACTACCCGTTCAGATCCTGTGGGTTCGATTCCCACCGTTGGCATGGATGTTTGTAGCTGTTCGGAATCGGTTTGAAACTTTAAGTACCAGTCTAATTAGCTCTCGTGTAGCAAAAAGGTGACCGTAGCGCTCCAAGCCAAACCAAACCTTTGGAAAATTAAAAACAGCCAGACGTACTGACACGGGTGATTCACGCGGTAACTGTAACGTAACAGTTGTTAGTACATGGATCAAAGAATCAATATGAAACTTTGCTCAAACTTATTCGAAAATAACCGTTGAGAAAAACAAAAGATAATGCTGATTAGCTGTTTCGAGTGACAGAGATTAATTCATAAAGAATTCGCACCGGAAGGATAAAATTAAGACTAATTTTTACTGGTATGGTCTCAATCTCCTCTTGGTGCGTATTAGACGTGTGCGGCGCACGTCGTTGCTACAGGATCATGCAAGTGGTACATTTTGCACGATAATGAACAGCCTCATACTGCTATGTGTGTGAATCTACCGGATGGTCCAAAAGTCCGTGTGAGCTTTAAAAATTCATAAAAACCGGAAGAAATTACCAAAATTTAAAAAAAAGGTTTACAGGGTTCGCATCGCTGGATCACGGGATTGTTTTTTTTTAAGACAGGAAAAAAATAACTCCAAAACAGCCGACAGGTGGCGCTGACTTACACAAATCAAAGAAAAAGTACGCAAATAACGAAAAGAATGCTTGTAAATCGTTTATTACAGCAGTAGGTGTTCCACATGACCCCCACCACAGGGGATAAGGCATTGCAGGCTAGTCACACATCCAGCAACGGCAGAGTGCAGCAGGTCTGGATGTCTACATGACACCTCTCGGCGGATCGCGGAACAACGGTGAACTGGTTGTGAATTAGGAGCGCACGTTCTTATAACCGTCTCATTTGCATATTTTCGCAGAATTCGCTCGTACCAGCGCGACCGGTCAGATGTTTTTTTAGTTATTTTTTTTTCCTGTCTTAAAAACATCCCGTGACCTAGCGATGCTAACCCTAATATTTTTTTTTTTTCATTTTGGTTATTTTTCCGGTTTTTATGAATTTTTAAAGTTTATACGGATTTTTTACCCACCCGGTATTAATTGCCGAGCATCCGATTATTTAGTTGTCCCACACTCCATACTCCCCTGATCTTTCGCCACCAGACTTTATCCTGTTTCCAAGGCTGAAATCGTGCTGAAAAGACACAGATTTGCAAACATTTCTGAAATCCAAGCTGCTGTTACTAAAGAATTTAAAACAGTAACGAAGGAGGATTATTCCAGAAATTTCCAACACTTGTGTGGACGTTGTTGGAAATGCATTTCAACAGGCGGGCAGTCTGTGAACCTTATTTATTGGTCACACCTTGTATAACGTTTTTTCTGTAAATTGTTTCCTTCATCTTTTAATTCCCTTGATATATTCCGTTTTTCATTCCTTTGAAATGTGGGAGTTCGGTCTGCCGCACCCTGTAGAAATGTCGATCAAAAGACAATAAGGTTCTCTTTTGCAAATACGTATATAATACTGAAATAATTCTGTGAACCTTATTTATCGGTCACACCTTGTATAACGTTTTTCTGTAAATTGATTCGCTCATCTTTTAATTCCCTTGATACATCCCGTTTTTCATTCCCTTGAAATGTGGGAATTCTGTCTGCCGCATCCTCTAGAAATGTTTATCAAAAACAATTTCCATAACAAAACATGAAATTTCTATTACATTTAGTTTCTGTTCACTACGACCATTCATCAAGTCTGACGAATGCCTCCAAATTTACCCGAAAGGAATAATTACTGCGGTTGTAACTTCGAAAGTTACGGCGACCACGGCTCTCGCCTATACGTCCCTGTCAGACTGAAGACTAGTCTTTATGTAGCAAAACCTTTTTCCACAGTCGAGGGCTGATTTCCCAAGTTCGGAGCAGTTTATTTTTATAGTCCTGGGCACCGGACGGACAGTACACAGCTGTGGACCAATTTGGGCAACCTTGGGACCCTTACTGCGGTTGTAAAGATGAGCCGTAAACACCAAGAAATGATTGACAACGGACGTAAATTACCTTAACGAGATAATAATTACAAGATAAAAATAACTTTTTATATACCATGTTTTGAAATTCCTTGTTGAATCATATAAACTTGACAATTCTATGTATTAATTAATACTTATTAAAATTTTTTGATAAATTATGCCATCAACTTGAAAGAAAATGAATTGGAAGTTAACTTGCGTTTAACTTTTCATTCCCGTCCCGGCCGATAGATGACTGCACCAGTCTACAAAATAAAATAAACTGAAAAGAATATTCAATTCTACTTAAAGATGGCTAAAAGTATTAAAATAATGCATTGTCATCGTGTTCTGAGCTATTCTAAATGTTTCAAATCTCTAGCTAGTCGGGAAGTTAATTAAAAGTCAATTGCAAGATTTTTACCGGACAAAAACACACACACACACACACACACACACAAACAAACCAGAAAGCGAGTTAATAAATCCATGGTAAAAAGAGAAGACAATCACTTGTGACTACTAAAACATGGTTGTGATTGCTGGATAAATTGTGAGTAAATGAAAACGACAGGAAAGGAACTTTTTGAAATTTGAGGGATCCTACTCTTCCAAACACTAAATATAAAAACGTCAGTTATGAAAACTCTCAAGCACGAAAAAATGATTTGTAGATAAGGTTGCAGATGAATACAAGTGAAAATTACGTGTTTAAAATTAATGGAAAATTTGAAAACACTAAAGTTTTAAATAATTTTCTCTGGCAGCTATGATTGATTATCGAGTTATATATATCATTTAGGATAGTAGAATCCGAGATTTAAATTCTTAGCCCTAATTCTTTTCATTTGAAAAGGTGTGAAAGCGGAAAATCTGTTAAATGATTAAAATTATCAAGATTTAGATTTGAGACTTATCTGGACAATCAAATTACCCTTACTTCGGAAGGCCATGACTTAGTGAAAAATTAGTTAAATCTGCCTTTGAATAAAGCTACCGGGAAGATAAATAATATACTTTATGGCTTAATGCTTTCAATGTAAGAGATAGGATATGTTTTCCCTTCGCAGCCCATTAAGAGACAAATGCAAATTCTGTTGACCGTGAAGATCAAACAAAAGAAAGCTCATTCAAAGTAATTTCGCTGAATGTTCACAAAAGTTGGAATCGTGGGATTGTATCGCTAATTAAGTAAAAAAGTACCGAGTTAAAAGAAACACTGTCGCTTTTGTCTGTTCTGAATCCTTTCTGTAGCTTCGAGGAAGGGCGAAATGTTAGATGTTTTTCTAAAGAATTTGTTGTCGCTTTTAATATGTATAATAATTCTTCATTATTTACACAGGTTCTTTACCAAATTTTACATGAATTCAAATTCTACAGACACTGATTCAAGAGAATTGCTAGATTTTGTGTTTCCGTTACTGAATTAGAGAAATGTTTAGGACTAATATTGTGTCCTATTTATTTAGCTTTATTGTTTAATTTTTTTCATTCAGTAAGTTAGGCTTAATTGTTTAATTATTTCACTAACATGGGATTTATTGTTTAGTTATATAACAGATGCTCAAAATTCTCTATGCTATCTTAACCTAATTAAATTGCAGCAAATTTCTTTATTTTTATTCTTGCAAAAATGTCTCATTGAATTTTATGTATTAATATAATTGGAGCAAAATTTTTGGGTAAAACGTTGAAGGCTTAAAATGTCTAGAGAAGGCTTAAATGTCTAAGTCGTAAAAATTTCTAGAGAAATTCTGGTTTAAAATTGATACGTTTAAGTTTCTTACTATAGACATTCAGCATATTTCTTTTAAGAAATATCTTTAGATTGCTTAAAGGTATAATTTTCTATTTTAAGACAAAATGTCTTTTAAGCCCCCTGAAATATCTTTATATTATAAATACTTCAAATTTTTGACCCGAAAATCATAAATGTTTTGCATACATTCTGTGGTTATTCCAAGTTTATAATTGGCATTGTTTATTTATATAAAATTTTAAAGCAATGCATTTTATAAAAATCGAAAAAATGAAAAATACTGCACTTTTATTTAGCCGACATCGAATAGGAAGATTTGAACATGTGTTTCAGAAGACAAAATTGAGAATTCCTAGTTGTCTAACGAGTAAAAAAAATGCATAAAAAACATTTAATTATTTTTTAATTTGAGGTCTTTTCAAAGAGATGGTATTATATGTCTATGATATTAGATGACGGAAGTTACATATTTGGAAATTTAAACGAAATGTTGTCGAGACAGGCAAAGGATACATGTGTCATTTGAGTAAATTTAAAATATTAAGTCGTGTGAATGAGGGAAAATGCCTACAGCTGTGGTATTCTTGAGTTATAATATTAGGAATGAGTTAAGTAATTTAATAATCTATCGTAAAATAAACCTACGTTTTAGTGCAGTAAAAAAACAAAGACAAAATTCGTCATAATCTATGAATAGTAGATGATTTTAGGAATTGCTGGTTGTGTCTAATCAGTAATTATGTAGTGACATGTAACGCAGTAGGAATGGGGAAAATTGTACTAATGAATGAAAAACTCATGAGTATAAATGTTATGTATGTTTCCATGCATGACTTAGCTCATAGTTGTTTACAATTTAAGAGTCACTGATTAGCATGAAGCAAATTAGGGTTATGAATCATTTTATATCACATCCATACGTTTTCTGGAATTCCTTGCTGATTATAACGATGGTCATTGTGGTATACTATTAGATGTTATAACTGATTTATTTAATGTTAACGGCATATTTTTATTACCCAGAGATAAAAACGGACATCATTTTCCCATACCTAGATATTTCGGCGTATTATAAAACTATTTTACCTTTTTCTTTATTGCTTTGGTTAACGTCCTGTTTTCTTTTTTATTTATATCTTTACAAGTTTAGCCATTTATACGTTAATGGCGGTATAGCTCCATTAAAGATATTACTTTGTTATCAGTAAATTATTTTGCGCGTTTATCTCATCCTGTGCGCGATTTACGTGAAATAAATTACTCAAATGGCGCTATTTTGATGTTAGGAAACTTACGTCATTCTTCGTAGATAAGCATAATTATTAACAGTTTGTAGAAATCATTATTCGGTGTTCAGAGTGAAATTCTATTTTAGCTGAAAAGTGGGGGGAAAATATTAAAAAATAAAGAGTTACATATGTTTAACTTTTTTTTCATAAAATTTCTAGTTATGGACAATTCAAACTGTTAAAGGAGAGAAAATTCCGATTACTCTGCAAAAATCAAAAAGAAAAACAAATTATATTGCTTTGTTTTAAACGGATTTGAATAATGTCTTTCAACTGCTTTACAGTCGTAAGATTAATAAATTATGAAAAAAACAACGAGTGCTTACGAATTGTCCCTTGAGATTTAAGGATTAATTTTAAATTTAAGGAGTAAATTCATGCACTGTTTTATGTGGCTAAAATAGTGCTTAACGCATCAAATGAAACCATAAAATCAAATACTTAGCTTTTATTATAAATTTTATTGAAGCTAAAAACAAAGTTTAATTCGAGCTTTTAAATTTTACAGGAACATATTTAAATTTTTCTTACAATAAATTTGGCTCCGCCACTCTTATAAAAGAATGTATCAAATCAGATGTTAAGAGTATATAAAGAAGAAACATTAAAATAAATACTTCGGTCAGTATTGAAACGGTCAGACATGAGTTTGAGAGGAAATTCTAAACCTCGGTAATGTGAGCACTTGCAAATGTCTTTGAATTTGTCCATATATTCCCATAATATGAATGATATGCAGAATCATATGTATATATATATAATATATATAATATATATATATATATATATATATATATATATATATATATATATATATATATATATATATATATATATATATATATATATATATATATATATATATATATATATATATATATATATATATATATGTATATATATATAATATATATATATATATATATATATATATATATATGTATATATATATATAATATATATATATATATATATATATATATATATATATATATATATATACACGAATATGCCCTATTCAATCGTATACGCATTAAATTGGTAAAAATATTCCTGATCAATTAATGATTAAGTTTCTCCTCTAAAGTATTCCATTGAATTTATCTTCCTTCAATGGGAATCCATAACTTCATTTATGAAATGTATTGATTTTAGGAACAAACTGCTCGGTATGAGGAGAAAAATCATTTACTTGGGTGGCTCAGGTGCTCATATGTGATTCCGAAATAAATGAAATTTTTCCAATATTCTGTACTTTATTGGTTAGAACTTTCGAAATTTCTGAAATGTCAATTCCATTTATGTTTCTATTTTTTTGTAAATTTATATTATGAAATTAAATATAGAGTACGAAACAATCATAAATGAAAATTTCGTGGTTCTGAAAATTATATGACTTTTTTTATAATTCCCTTATCCGAAAGGGAGATTTTGCTGAGAATTTATTTTATATTTCTGCAATTAGTCAATTCAGATTCTTAATGGAAAAATAAATCTATAACCAAGTAATTTCTCTCTCAAATAAATTTAAGTAGAAGTTATGATAAATTAAAACTAAACAATAATAATTAATTTTGTGCAGTTCATTTATACTTTTTTCCAAGTTATATTTATATTTTTTCATCTTTTAAAGGCTGAGTACTCACAAGAACCGTTTAGAAGTAAATATTTTAAAATAGTTAATAATAAGTCTGAAAATCACTAAAGGTAATATATGGCACCAATTAAATCTAATTCAAAACTTAAGAAAATTTCTTTTCTTGTGAGATTACAACAAATATTTTACATCTTGAAATTTCATTTGTGCAAAACAATTGCAATATATACACTTTTCCACCATTGCTTCAACCGCTTATGGTAATTGGATTGTCAGACCTACGGTTTATGACTAAAGCATGTTTTCATACGGGAAGGTACGTGGCCCCAGGCATATGTCTTGTAGCCTCTCGTGATAAGACCAAACATGGCCAAGCTAAATAGTCTCATTACGGGTGTGCAAACAGCGGGGTTCACGGCTCCACTTCTGTTTTCCATAATTTGGTGTTGTTGGAAATTCTGAAATCACCAGACTTAATATCTAGAGCAGAAATTCTCAATATTTTTTCGAATGTGGCCCCCTCTCAACCGTGTTTCTCTCTCTCTCTCTCTTTTTTTTTTTTGGGGGGGGGGGCTGTGACCTCCTCCCATCCCTCCCTTACCACGGTGAACAAGGTAGCATTAGTAAAGCGGATTTTTATTTTATTTAACTAGAGCATGTTTCATTTATAATTTTTTTAATTTGTACAAATACAAAAAAGTTCATTCTTTAAGTATTTGCCGATCAGTTTGAATCTTGCTCTTACAGACGTAATCTGAACACTTTTAAATCCAATTCTATTGTGAAGGATGACAAAAGACCACAAAAGTACACGAACCCCTTCCTTCTGGTTCCCGTCAACCAACGAGGTGAGGTTTTGCCCTCTGTTTCTCGTGCCGGTGATATTTCAATGCTGGGGTGTTCAAAAGTAACTCACAAAAAAATAAAAAAACAATCCATTTCATTTACACTAAAAAATTGTTATTTCTTATTTTACATACCAGATGGCAGCACCAAACTATTTACAATGTAATTGGGGATATTTTTGTTTTTTTTTTAACTAGATGTGGCAGATCAAGAAATACATATACTAATCCGGAAAAAAATAAGCACTTCTTTTAATGTTTTCTTGAAAATTATACGATCGTAAAGGGGTTAAAATCTGCTAAAGGTAGAAACAAAAAACTGGGTATTCTTCTGAATTCGATAATTTTTGTTTTCAAAATCCCACGAGATACTAGATTAAATTTAATGGAAAATTCACAGATTTGCACCTTGACACACAGATAAATTATGAAAAATATGATCAAAATACTATTTTCCCAACTATAAGATTAATACGACAGTTCAGTTTTATTTTGAAAGTAATAAGTATAATTAACGACCAATACCATTTTTTAAGGAACATAGTTTAATTGAAAATGATAAGATTTAGAAAGAAATAATTCAATACAAACATCCACAAATCTTAAAACAATTAAAGTAAAGAAATAAATTCCATAGCGACACGTCTAAGGATCAAGAGGACAGGATTGAATATTTTATAAGATTCAGATACCAAACAATGTCTTGAACGTGTCTTCAGTATTTATCGTATTGTATTTAATAATAACATATCAGATAATTCAATGAGATCCTCAGATACATATATTTATATCACCCTGAAGCGTCCATATAGGAAAGGTTGTTGCCACGCATGAAAAGATTTCCACTACAGAAAAAACTTTGGTAATCAGAACTTGAAAATTGTTTTGCATGGGCTGTTGTGTCGTATTATTTATTAGTATAAATATAAATGGATCCTATAGAGATAAATAAATTAATACTATACAATACTCGTTCATGTACCCTGCATGTTCATTGCGGGTGGAAACAGTTGACACATGATTCCACGTAACACAAGATGTGGGATTGGACCCACTCTCAGAGAAAATATAAATGTAAGGAAGGGTCGCAAAGGATATACCGTATCACTCTTTATAGTTAACATTTAACTCTAGTACTTCGGTTTATACTACTGGCATCTTTTACAAAATGAGGGTATTTTAGCCCTAAATACATTTTTACCGCAATTTTTAAGAATTAAATAGCAATTTGACTACATAATAAACTTGAACTATGTATTATTACTAGACTTGCTTTGGATTTTTCATAGAAGTATTTAATTATATGCAATATCAGTAGTCATAGTATATTCTGCATATTGGAAATTTTTCCTTCCGATAACAATTTCTTTTTTTAAAGATATGACGTCCACCAAGGCCCTCCGTAAATTACGTACCTACTATTAGTCGGTGTTGAAATATTTACTTAGTTGATTTGCAATTAGTAAATAAAAACGTCGATGATAAACTATAAGTATTCCACATGCCTTATTTTGCTTAATATAGCATTATATTTAAAAATTAATGCGAACCTTTTTAAATTTTGAATACTATATCTACTAAAATATATTTCTAAATTCATATGCTTTATTTGATGAGTTGAAGTGACTTCTACATTGCTGCATTTTGATACCAATGAATTGCCCAAAAACAAAAATTCTGCCAAAAAATGGATTCTACAAAAGAATTGATGTAAAAACTACTTTTTTCGTCAAAGTTTACGATAGATTCCACATGCCTTATTTTTCTTAATATTGCATTACATTTAAAAATTAATGCAAACCTTTTTAGATTGTGTATGCTATACTAAAATCTAATTGTAAATTCATGTGCTTTAATTAATGACTTAAAGTGGCTTCTACATTCATGCATATTGAAACCAATGAAATGCTAAAAAATAAAAATTGTACCAAAAATGGATCCTTCGAAAGAATTGGTGTCAAAACTACTTTTTTCGTCCAAGTTTACGATAGATTCCATATGCCTTATTTTTCTTAATATTGCATTATATTTAAAAATTAATGCAAATCTATTTAGACTTTGAATACTAAAGTCTATATGTATAAGAAAGTCTACGAGGGTTGTAAATAAAGTAGAGGCAACGTAGCCCAGAAAGTCTTAGAACATCAGGCATGCGCAAACAGGATATCGGAAGAGCGAGTTGGAGCTGTTGTCGATGTGTAGAGTGCATAAAACAGTCCATCCAGTAGAAGGGGTAAATGCTGCGCGACGTTGAAGTGGACAGTGCCATTTCTACCGCTCTAAATCATGTTTACAAAGAGTGATCAGCTGTCGAGGATTAAAATCGAGGTTGCCCGTGGCTACAGCACTATCTGCGTCCGGCTCTACGGTGCAAACGTCCACGTTTATTGCATGACAATATTCCTATCGTGTTGCATGACAATGCTCGTTGTCATTTTGCCCGAGCTGTAAATGATCTTTTGCGACGGTGGTCTTGGGAGGTGTTGGAACACCCACCGTACTCACTGTGGCTACGACCTCTTTCCTAAGTTGAAAGAACGCCTTCGAGGCATCCGATTTCCTTAAAGTGATCCGAGCTGTAGCGCGCTCCGTCGCTGATATCAACACATAACACCTTGCCAACGGTATCCTACGGCTTCCTTACATCTGGCAAAAGGTACAAGACTTTGCTGGTGATTATATTGAAGCAATGTAATGTAATTTTGCTTGTACGTTCATTAAAAAATGGTTTAAGGGCATGTTGCCATTACTTTATTTACAACCCTCGTATTTGCAAATTCATGTGCTTTATTTAATGTTTTGAAGTGACTTCTACATTAATGCATATTGATACGAATGAAATGCTCAAAATAAAATTCTTCCAAAAATTGATTCTACCAAAGAATTGATATCAAAATTTCTTTTTTCGTCCAAGTTTACGGTAGATTCCCCATGGCTTATTTTTCTTTATTGCATTATATTTAAAAATTAATGCAAACCTTTTTAGAGTTTGAATGATATAAAATTTATTTGTAAATTTATGTGCTTTAATTAATGACTTGAAGGGTGTTTGGACCTACCCGTATAGAGGGCACTTTGCGCGCGAGATAAGGAACTTTGTAACGTCCTTAAGTTTGTCACTCGGACTTTCGACTCTCACCTGATAATGAGCAACTCGCTGGTCTTGGAATTAAGTTTATATTTGTAAATAGTTGTAAATAAATAAGCAATTTGTAAGCTGTCCCACCTCGGATTCTTCATTTAAGTTTGAACTGTTTTTACTTGAAATTTACTCGGCCATTCTCGAAACTTTGTGGAATAAGGAGGAACTCAACCCGCCTTCAAAGTGACTCCTACATTAATGCATATTAATATCAATGAAATGCTCAAAAATAAAAATTCTGCCAAAAATTGATTCTACGAAAGAACTGATATCAAAACTTCTTTTTTCGTCCAAGTTTACGATAGATCAGCTTCATAAAAATTCAATACTACAGGGTACAGCATAGTGCATTCTCACATTTCAAAGGATAATAAAATTGGAAAGAAAGAATTCACATCAAAGGAAAGCTTCATATCCTTTCTAATAACACTGGACCAACAAACACATAGTAACTACTGACTGCTAGAGTATTCGTCCGCACTGTTATGACCTCCAGACCTACTCCCATCACTCTCCTTATCAGTGACCTTTAGAAATGTTGGAGTCCAATCTACCGCACTCTGTATTAAGTTGCACATGATCATTTCTGCAGAAATTATGGGTAGTTGCGGAAACAAGTACATAGATAGATATGTAACTCTATCTTAAAATGAAAATATACCACGACAAAATAGTCTTGTTTGCATTCTATGGCACTTTCACATTAAAGACATATAGTATGCATGACAGATAAGGCCTATTTTGAAAACTCTATACGTGACACTATCAGAATATCGGGAATATTTGCTTTGAGTAATGCCTGCTACAAAGAACATCTGATTGTAGCATACCCTAATAGTAGAGATTCAGCTTCCTTTTCAGTTGAATTAAAAAAAAAGAAAAGAATTTACTAAGTTAATTAATTTATTTAGCATGTAGAAAAAATATTGTAGTGAATAAAATTATAACAGGCTCAAGTTACAAGATTTCTATCATTTTCCTATACAATAATATATCCGTTCTCTCTATCTTTCCCCTGTATACAACGTATATATATATATATATATATATATATATATATATATATATATATATATATATATATATATATATATATATATATATATATTATATGTTTGTGTGTGTCTGTGTACATACTTAAGACCTGTATATATATTTATACATGTATATATATATTTAAGCCAGTAATATATTAGAAATATATAATTATACAATTTCCATTTTAAATTCAGTCACTGGAGCAGCATTTCTTTGCTGAACATTTTACGTACAGACAAAGCTTATTACCCACATAAATATTTATGACCAATTTATTTAAAGTAATACATAGACAGCATTCATATTTTCATTGCGTCTCAGGTGTTCTAACGGTATATTTACGAAAACCAATAGTTCAGTAATTTCTTTTGGCTCCAAATTCTGGTGTTCTGGAAACTTTTTGGGATTTCTTCATTGGTACTGGAAAATGATCATTCAAAATCGGTGCCATGAATAAAATTTTGCTCTGCTAAATGACTTCTTTAATGTTAATATTCGATATGATTTCGCAAAGTAGCATTATGAAGAAAATCCGATGGCTTAAATGCTCAGATGCTCTCAAGAGATTAACATGAAAAGCACAAGGAAATGGGATTTTATTCAAATATCCTTGAAGAATATATTGGGTTTATAATTTAAATTAGATTACTTTAAGTATATAAATTATAATTGGATTGTATGGTAGTTTAATTTAAACTGCATACACTAATAACCTATATTATATGAATTTCTACGTTATTATTTTACCCGAATGACACAACTTACCTTAAGAGGAATCCTATTCTTTTATTTAGGATTTTATCAGGATATTATTGAATTCGTTTAATATATTTATTATATTACTAATAAATATGCAGTAATAATATACGTTCCCGATTTTGTAGTAATAATTATTGAGATTTTTAGGAGACTGGGACTATCGGGGAAAAAATCTGAAGGAGAACCATTCCACATTTATTATAATTTGATAAAGGGTAAAATAATTGAAGTGCATAGCAGTAGCAATCCTTAGCAATCTGTGAAATTATTTTCTCATATATTAAAAAAATCTAGAGATTTTTATATTACCTGGGATGGAACAATATACAGCACTTAATTATGTTAAGTACGTTCTTAGCAAATTATAAGTAAAAACAAATACTAATGATTATCGGAAATTAATAAGCTGCTCAAGATATTCACGTTTTCTTAAGAGTTCACTTCAAAGTTTTTATAAATCTACCATTTTTTTTCAATCTAACAAAAATTGAATTACCTATATCTTGCACAAGCTAAAATAACTAACAGTCAAGTTTTTGTATTAAGTTTTTCTGTAACAAACAAGTATGGAAATCATTAAAAATGTATATGAGTAAACTCACCATTGTAGTTTCAACATTATCTTATCACATTTATTAGTAAAATATCTCGCACGTTCATATAATTACAAGCTTTATTGTTGCTGCTGATGTTGTCGCCAATTCCGAATTGCAGGAAGTTCAAGACCAGGTTCATAGAGGTTTTACGGGAGGAGGAGAGGCTTTAGCACCACAAGGGTCTGAGCCCGAGCTAGGTGCCATCTCACTTTTGACGGAGCACCTCCAGGGGTGACATTGGGGGGGGGAGGGGGTTCGTACCCTCTTCCTCCGTCTCTAACATCATAGAGGGACTTTCCGGTGTACGGATTGAAAATATATCCGGACTAGACACGAGGGTATTTAACCCTTTCTGGGGCAACAACCTCCCCCATTTGCACTGTGCAGATTTTTTTTCCCGATTTTTTTTTAACCTACAGAATCTTGAAAAAATTTTCCAATTAAAGATTGCAAAATATTTTTACTTATTTACACTGATAACAGATGGCAGTAGTAACTGTTTTTTATTCATTTAACAAGAGTACATTGAATGCAAGTGAAAAAAAAGACTAGATTTAGGCGTTTGAACTATGCAAACGGTGCCCCTCAAAGAGTTAGTGGCCCTTGCCGGAATTCGAACTGAGCATCGTCGAGACGACGAGATACCACTACAGTCCTTCGGACTCCACAAGCTTTCATTAATACGTAATGCAGAAAGTACCAAGCTCATACACACAAAAAAAAAAACATTTTATTGCAAAGCCCGTTACTGAGCTGAAGTGCCCATCAGACTTACGTCAAGCATAGAATTGTGACATCAGAAGGTATTTTTCGTTGTTATGTGCGGGAAAGGATGCTAACAGTCTTCTAAGCATCGATTAAGATTTGAAGCAATATTTTATCTAAATTGAACCGAAATACATTGCTAATAATACAGGAGTTTTCATTCACATTTGGTGAAAATTGATACACATTTCCTGAATGTGTGAATTTCTCTTTCTTATCTTTAAAGATAAAATGGCCGGATATGTCCAAGCATAACAACATTAAAAGAGTAGTGTAGTTGCCTGTGTCTGCCATAAAATCCTTTAAATAATGTATCCCAACCTTCAATGTTTTACAGATTAAAGGAGAATGTCGTTGAGGGAACTATATAGGGTTAACGAATTTTAACAAGTATTGGAGAATTTCTAGAGGTATTCCTGCACAGTGTTTTCCATAAAGTTTCATATCTATATTTTTTTTTCTTTTAACTTCAGTTCTTTTTTTTTGGGGGGGGGGGGCTTAGATATACTTGAAATCGATGCCTCTTTTTTTCGTTTAAATATTTTCTGAAAATAAAAATAGATTTTTCTTTCAAAATGCATAAATACAATTGCCATAATTTAATAGAGTAGTAAGCTTCACATTCTTCTGTGACACACATATATTTTCAAAAAGTGACAATTTCTGCGAGTAAAAATTAAGCATTTCTCATCGAAATAGCTGTTTAGACGCAATTTGTTTTCATGATATTAATATTTTACATCAATATTAATTCCCATTTAATTTTCCTTTATAGTAGTTAAAAGATGGCATGATTTACAGAAATAAATTAAAAAATACAATCCTAATATTAATTTTAGAATTTTAAACTTAAAGCTATAAATCACATAAAAACTCATATTAACTGTAAAACACATTTTAATGTACACAGAAAGAACCAATGACTACTAGTTTTAACATAAGGCCACAAGACATAAAGCATAGTAGCTATTGCCTTTATGAAGAAAACCAGTGAAAGTTCTTGGAAGAAATCAAATCGCATACACCATAATTTTATAGTTCGGCAAAAAATGTAATTAGTTATTTAACAGTGGTTGCACTGAGTAATTAAAGAATCTCAATTTCATGAATTTTCTCTTTCCCAAAAGCTAATTTTAAACATGTACTTTTATTTTATTGCAGAGTAAAATTGGTTACATTAACTAAATGTGTATTACTTTTATATATGTTGCTCTTTTTAAATCATTCGATTCCCTGTAATTTGATTTGCCTGTTTCTTGCAGTAACTTGATTCTAGTGAAATATACATTAATTAAATTAACAATTTTAGAGATTTTAATAGCTTTTTCCCTTGACAGGTAAATTTTAATTTTATGGAAATATATAAATTTACATCATTAATTGTTTGCACCAAGCATTGCAGTATTCCTTTTAAAAATTATAAATGATACGTTGCATAGAAAAATAATTAGTTCAAAAAGAATTTTCAGTTAATTTTTTTTTTCCGCTTAGAAGGGTTTAATACTTCATCTAATAAAATTAAAAGATAAAATTCTCATTTTCATGCGACCCTTTAAATTGTTATTTTATACGCCGATTTTAAAGTAAGATTTGGTATTGAGCGGAAAACAAACTCAAGCTTTGAAACGTTTAAGACGTCTTTAATTACACTTATTTATTACTGCATTTTAATAGCAGCAGGTAGTAATTTTCCATGAACTGCAAGCTAACATTTGTTCAGTTGGTAACAGTTCGTAAAGTTATTTAATCATTTGCTTTATCGCTGACACAGATCATTTAGGTGTTAATGGGATGCTGCAGATAACTCCCTGGCACAAGTTTGGGAGCGAGGAATATTAATGACGATTTCGATATTATTTAATGAGGGATTGTATGGATTTACACTCTCCTCTCTTGATAAATGTTTTATTCAAATGAGTTAGTTAAGTTCAACGAGCTTTTCACTCCTCCAGGTATTTCGGCAAAATAACATAAATATGTGTAAGTGTATACTTAACAGTATGGATTAAATGACGATATAATAAGGAACGAATATTGTGTTAAGTTTTACAGGTAGCATATATTATTATGAGTAAGACTGTGAGGCCAGGGGTATGTTATAGCGTCATAACGGATTTAATCTTAAAACAGAGTTACATAATAATTGCATTTAGATAAGACCAAAATAATATATATATATATATATATATATATATATATATATATATATATATCATCGCTTTTGAGTGATTATTGGATTTATTACAATTTTTTTTGGACTGAAGGATTTTGAATTAGCAAACTTATGTACGAGTTTCTAAAAAAATTACTTTCCTTTTGTTAAAATTTTATCTACCGTAAAATCTTGAGTATAATACGAACTTTTTATTCACATTTCAGTCCACAAAAATGAGGGTGCGTATTATACTCGTGTACAAAAAATGTAGTTTTAAACATGGAATAAACGGCAAACAAAATATGAGCTGTATTCTAGTGAAAGTGATTAAGACAGTAATAATATGACAGTAATAATATGACAGTATTGTTTGTTTTGAATTGAAATACGTTTTTTTTTTCTACCGAATTTGACGTTTACGTTTATTTTTATAAACAAATTAATTTATATTAATAAATATTTGCTCATTTTTTAAAATAAAATAATGAAAGGTTATGGGAACGTATTATAGTCGAATTTTACTTTTTTCGAAAAATTTCAAGCAAAATCAATCGTGAGTATTATACACGTGTGCGTATTATAGTCAAAATTTTACGGCATTCTATAGCTGGAATTTAAGAGAACCGTTCTAAAAATAAAAATATATATACTTAAAATATAATAGTATACTATGTTGCATTAGTCCAAAAAAAGTGAAAAAGCAAGCGCAAGGTATTGTTGAGACATGTAAGGACATAATGTCAAAATTGACAATCAGAGAGGATAACCTGCCTTGCCAAAATTCTACCATTTAAATGTTATACTTCTGCAATAAAATTACTAATTTTGTTATGTGTATTTTAACCCATTCCTTCTCACTCCCATTTTAATTACGGGGTGAGGTTTCGCCTTCTATTTCTTGTGTACGTGATACTTCCGGGCTGGAGTGTTTAAACGTAGCGCACCAAAAAGATTAAAACAATCCATTTCATTTAGTCTGAAAAATATTTATTTCTTATTTTACATACCAGATGGCAGCAGCAGACGATTTATAACGTAATTGTAGATAGGTTTTTCTAAACTAGATGTGGCAGATCAAGAAATGGATGGAATCCTCCGGAAAAAATAGGCACTTTTAGGTTTGTTTTCTTGAAAATTATGCCACCGATAAAAGGTTAAACTATGGACATGCAAATTTATTATTTTAGTAACACTTGTGTGCAAACTTGGTTAAAACACAGTGTTTGAGAAACCTTATTTTTAAACTAATTATTTTTTCTGTTCTAAATATCGTTAAGAATTTTAGAGAGAAAAATGTGAAATATTTGTTGTAAATTAATTATATACAATTGATGATACACGCAAGTCGCATTCACTAGAAGAAGTATTTTAGTAAAAAGACTGGTACACATACATATTTTCAGGAATACCGTAGCAAATGAATGAAAATCATACTCAGAAAATTTCTCTCTTTTGTGAAAAATTTTGTTTGAAAAGATTTTATTGGTAGCTGTGCATCGTAATACTTCAAATAAATAATAATTTATACATCTTTAAGGTTCTTGTCTTACGTGAGCATATTTGAAAAAAATAATGAAACAAATAAATCTTGAGTTTGAAAATCATCGTCATAGGTTTCGATTTCGGTTGTTAAACTGCCTGTACAGTTTCGAAGAATATGAATAAAATATTTTTTGCTACTTGATGTTCAGATCCTTAATTTCATTCGAAGGAACTCTTGTATGTAGTCAAGCAATTGCACATTCCCTGAAACTCTTTGAAACGTTATTATTGTCCCTGAAAACAAAAAAAACAAAACCGGAATTTAGAGTTACAGTCAGTGAGAGAGGTGTAAGATTCTAAACTTTACATATTCTTAGTTGTCGATGATAAAATATTAACCTTCGATCCAATCTTTGAACGGCAAAGCCTTAACCACTCTGTCATCCATAGATTCTCTAGGATGAAGAATATTTCTGTCAAAATATGAAAATCCCGCTACTGATCATCTAATTTGACGTCTCACAAATAACACTTTATGGCGCAATCATAAAACTTAGAAAAATGTTATCATGATTCGCGATAATCGCCTGGTACCGTAAAGTTCAGTTCAGCAAATTAATTTTTTTTTAACCACAACCCTACTGTTAGAGAAAGACCCTCATGTTATAAAATAATCTGATTTTATAAATTTTTTAAGCTGTCATTTTGGGAAATGAGAAGGATAAATATTTCTGCAATTTCTGCAATTACAGTTAAAATTCTTTTAAGGAAGATTTCAAACCTCAGGTTTCGAATAAGAAACCCGCCGCATTAAAAACCCGTAGCCCTACTCGCTCTACCTTTCAAATAGTTGCGAAGGGGAAAACCCAATTATATATAAATCCTTTTCATATCCAGAGACATCGTGATCTCTCCCGGTGGTTATACTCTAAGAAGTATGAAATATGTTACTTTTTTTACCAATTTTTACAGATTTAAAAAAAAAAAACATACATAGAATTTTCTGCCTGAATTCACTAGAAAATAAATATATATTTACTTGTTAGATGTATGTTTACCTATATATATATATATATATATATATATATATATATATATATATATATATATATATATATGTATGTATGTATGTATATATATATATATATATATGCATATATATATGTATATATATATATATATATATATATATATATATATATATATATATATATATATATATATATATATATATATATATATATATATATATATATATATATATATATACATATATATATATATATGTATATATATATATATATATATATATATATATATATATATATATATATATATATATATATATATATATATATATATATATATATGGAAATATATGAAATATTTGAATTTTCTAATTTTAAATAATATTGTTTCGAGAGATGATATATCATACTAAGAGTACAAATGCATGAAGACCATCGTACGTGTTCGGAAAATGGATAGGTTGTGAAAATAAAGTTGAGTACCATAAAAAAAATGCATGTTTTTAAGACATCTTCTCTAGGAATTCTATCGCAGAATAAATACCAATTTTATAGACTACATTTTTGCACTCCTCGAGCAGCGAAATATTACTTATCTTGCTTCCTGAATCCCAGAAAATGAACTCGAGGGATTGGCAAAGAGGGGAGTCGCAGTCATGCATAACCCGTGTAGGCCGATCGCATAGTATTCTATACCGGAAAGAAATTGAGAGACCTATTTCAACAAGAATTTATAAACGGAAAACCAATAACTTATGAGTTGTTAATAGTACATACATTCCAGAATTTCCAAAGAAGAATACGGTAGCCATGATCCTGTTTTCAACTGGTTATCATTATTTGGCTAAGCTTGTGAGTCGCTTGAAAATTCTAGAGAGTTCTTTCTGCACTGTTTATGGTAAACCACAAGTTATGGACATTTCCCACCTCCAGACCTTTCAGGCACCCTCGACTCGAGATCTGTGCAGCCAATATTGAGAGGCAAAGAGCATTGAGCAATTGATACATTCCTGTTTCCTTTTTCGTTTTACTTTTTGTTTCCTGTTGCTATCTTTTTTCTTGTACCTCTTTTTTCTTCTTGCTTTTGTTTGGTGCTTGCAATTGGAAGTAAATAGAAAAATAAATCTTCCTGAATCTTTTCATGCAACTAATGTATTTTTCTCATTGCAAACTTGCCATTAAATAAAACAACATAATGTAATTTCATACTTTTTTTTTACACATGTACGTTTTCTAGCAGCGAAACTCAGATTTTCTAAATGGAAAAAGGCTTAAAATATTGAGATTTGTAATTAAAATGTAATTAAAATAATTTCAAATTTTCTTGCTGTGTTCTGGTATGGAACCTGCTGCGTATTTAAACACTAGTTCCCTAAAATACTCTGCCATTAACAGATTTGCTGTGGGAACAATCCAAATACATCTAAATAACATTTCATCTCCGAAAACATGGTATACATTATATTCAACATAGTTAAGCACCAGCTCTATAAACACCTCTGACAACCAGACAGGTACTCGGTTAGAAGTTCAATTATATCCAAAAAAACTTTTTTATCTCCAAAGACACTGCTACCACGTTAAGAATAATATTGTACTAATTCGGCGAATTTCATTTAATAATTAATATAATATGGAATTTAATAATGTTATTTCCCTTAACGAAATATTTCTAGATGAATAACTTTATGACAAGATAAATTTTCTTTTCACAAAATCCTCATTATTACTTGCCACTCCAAATTTAAGTATTAAATTCTGTAATGTACAGTAATAATTAAACATTTTTTATTCAACGAATTAACTGAATTCAGTGAATTATAATGTCAACACACGATACTTTATTTCAAAGAAACCAAACAATTAAAATTACCGTATTTGCCAGCTGATTAGACGCTGCTGCGTATACACATTTATTTTTAAGGAAGAGAACTATCTACTTATTTTTTCATGAATTTCCATAATCATTTACTGTACTCATTTCATAGTTATTTATGTCCATAACAATGCACATTGGAGGAATCGTAACTTTAGATGTCGATGGATTTGAACTCTATTTTAGTGGAATGATCACTCTTTCAGTAATGAACAAAAAAAATACATTAAAGGGGGAAATCCTCTTTGCACTTTCACAAATGCACTGATTTTACGACCAAGCTGAATAAGTTTTCAAACAGTTAATTTGTAATTAATTTAAACCAATTACTTGAGAAAAATTCTACAAAGCTTTATCTAGTAGAAAAGAAAAGCAGAATTATTGGGAGATTATTAAAAATTGTTTTATCTAAAAAAAAAAAATTCTTAATATTTTATAAACAATAAATCTTAGATCAATGCAATGCTCAGATATTTTTTTTAAAAAACAGTAAGAGATGTATATTAAATTATTTGTATATATTCTATCCTTAGGTCATACTCTAATATACACCTGAAATAATTACTATATTTCCCATAAAAATATTTTTTTCAGGCAAATACATAGTAATGTGCAAGAAATATAAAATTTTCTCAAAAAAAAGTTGCTGTAAAAAAATTAGTTTATGTACTTACCTAATTTTTTATACACTCTTAGACATAAAGAAAGACGCACAAAGAAAAGGCAACGCGAATTGGACACAAACTGAAATGCATACAGGTTTCGACGGAAAATGCAAAATTTTAAAGTTTGGCAGCCAATGAATAAACATTTGACGCTGCACCGCATCTTAATTGCGCAACTGCAAGGATATTAAACAGGAAAAATTTCGAACCCAGGTCATAAACTCTTTGCGAATTTCATTCCGTGTACTCAGGTAGACAGTAACTATGCCTCGCATACAGTGCGCGAACAATATGCGCAGATGTCAGCATTTGAAAGAGGACGTGTATATGGGATCAAAGCAGCTGGATAGTCTAATTGTCAAATAGCTCGACATTTGCATAGGAGCGATGCTACTATTAGACGATTTTGGTAGAAATGGGGGGATACATGGCCGAACACAGCGTCAAGAAGGAAGCGGTCGGCCTAGAGAAACGACAGAACGTGAGGACAGAGCAATCGTCAGAGCGGCAATCACAGCCCCATATTCCTCATTATCATTGATCGTACGTGCAACTGGTGCTTTAGTGACCTCATAGGCGGCTCAGAGAAAGATAGCTGAGCTCACGGCGCCCCTTGCGCCGACTACCAAATATCTCTGTACACAACAAGTCCGTTCGCAATGGTGTCGGGCACATTTCCCCTGGACTGTCACTGACTGGAGTAGAATTGTCTTAAGTGATTGAGTCCCGCTTCAAATTGAGCCCCATTGACCATCGAATACGTGTCTGGAGACGTCCCGGACAGCGGTGGGATACCAACCTGACTTTCTTCCACCATACGGGCCGAAAACAGGAGTAATGGTCTGGGGTAACATTTCATTTCATACCAGGAATCTTTTGGTTGTCACCCGTGGCCCCCTTACAGCATAGCGGTACGTCGACGATATTCTACGAGCCATTGTGTAGCCTTTCATATCATGCTATTCTGGGCTTACATTTCAGCAAGATAATGCCCGCCCACACACGGCGAGGGTTTCTGCTGCTTGCCTTCGTACATGCCAAACGCTACCTTGGCCAGCTAGGTCACCGTGTGTTTCCCCTATTGAGCAAATTTGGAGCATTACGGGCAAGGCCCTAAAACCAGATCGGGATTTCGACCATCTAACTTGCCAATTGGACAGAATTTGGCACGATATCCCGCGGGAGGTCATTCGCCACCTCTATGAATCAATGCCAAGCTGAATAACTGCTTGAATAAGGGCCAGAAGAGGACCAACGCGGTATTGACTTTTTCACTTTGTAACGCTGTTTCTCTTGAATAAATCATCCCATTTTTCTCAAATTATAATCTTTTGTTTCTCTGTATATGTATATCACATGTACGGATTTTCGTCGCATTCCGATAACTCCTTGGTGCGTTTTTTAATTTTTTTTGTCTAAGACTGTAGAACAGAAAAAATATATAGAAACGATTTAGTCGAAACCACTTTTTCTGAGAAAAATAAAATGCAATAGAATAATTATACATGTAAATTAATGTAAACTAGAAGTTTTAGATAGACTAAAATTTCAACTCATAATTTCGAACACCCATGCATAAGACGCACCGCATATTCTAGGCGTATTTCGATGGAAAAAAGTGCATCCTATGCGGCGGCAAATATTTCTTTGCTTTATAAGAATTGGAATTTATAATGTACTAGAGAATAGGTTATCAATCTTAACAACCTTTAAATATACTACTAGGAAAAGATCACTTCTTTCGAATAAACATGCACGTATACAGTAAAGTGGAAAATTTGAACGACTGAACATTACAGCTACTATATCAAGAACCCCTCCCATTAATGAAAACGTATCTAGTGATTTTTTTTAATTTTTTTTGTCTCAGGAACGACTAGGTTAAGAATTTTCTTACACGAATCCATCAGTTCATTTTATATTTTGTGTTTATTTTTTGCATTTCCCTGTTACAAAATACATTTTCTTTTAAGGAATTTCGAGAAAGAGGAGTATTGCATTCAGGGGAGATGCTTTATATCTTTACGAAATAAATAAAATAAAATTGTCCTCAAATAGAAAAGCATCAAATCGAAAATACCTTTCTCAATCATTTTTGATATAAAAGGAGGATTAAATCAGAGCAAAGGCTTTCATCATCCACAATCTTTCGAATCCTTCCCCCTTTCTTACACTTTTGTGCGACTTAGACATTTCCAAGACAGCTGTAATCTGAATCAAATCTTTTCATCACTGTATAATGAAAAAAGTTTTCGCAATAAAACCCAAGGCTGAACAAACAAACAAAAAAAATTCTGACAGTTCTGATCAAAGGAACTATATCCTGATATATAGTCCATAAGTAAAACAAGAAACTTACTCCTCTCCCATTACCACAATAAATAGAAAAGGTAATGCCATCAGCGCGTTATTTTAATGCACTTTAAAACTCTATAATTTTAAGGAATTCACTCCAGTTTATGAAAAAAGGAGCAAGTATTAAATTGTCGTTTCCTTGTGACAACGATTGTTGTAACTTTAGGAAAAAAAAGTATCAAATTGGTTCTCGTATATTTTCTTTCTTATCATTAACATCGAATTATTTAGGTTAAAAGCTCATGCATATAATCATTAATACGATTCTATTTTTCTTTCATTTTTTCGTTGAACTTTAATTTTAATATACTTGGAGCAATAACAGTCGATTGTTTCTTTATTGAAAGTATTAATGTTTCTAAATTGCTTTAAATTATTCTCCAATGAATTTTAATTTAAATTTTTTGATACGGGTTTGTTGAAATCGTATTTTTTTTCTTTTTTGGATTTATTTTTAATCAATAATGTGTTTAGAATTTATTCCCTGCTACACGTAATTAGAACTCATCTAACTTCATTAAGAGCTACTTTATAGAAATTACTTATATAGGGTATTTTAAATCGAAACCGTTGTTTAGGCAATTAAATTTATTTCAAACTTGAATTAAACTTTGACAACATCTGTAACCAAACTTTAGAGAGGTATTGCTGACGAAACACGAATGCCGGCCTAGAGAGAAAAGTTAAGACTGCTGTGTACTAACCTTATTGGATTCGCTCACCTTAATGTTAACCTATGGAGAAAATTTGTCCCAGGATTGCAAACTTAAATTTAAAGATTATTTTTAAAATTTGTACTCAGTAATAAAGAGAGAAATTTTACACCTTGGGACATTTTTCGTTTTAAAAAAATGCAAATAATAATTTAAAATTTAAATTATTTTGGGGAAAATATCTGGTATAATGCGTTTTAAACGCACATAAATTCCTTTGGTAGGCGCAATTTATAAAATAAATCCTATTGCAAGGTGCTGAGATGTTAGGGCCATCTGAAAATACCCTTTTTATTGGACTATCAGCATTTATGTACCTGTAAATGTTAGACGAATTTTGTCCATAAGTTAGCATTCATGTAAGAGATAGAGTTCGATAGAGTTAGTACACAACACCCTTAATGCACATTCCTTATATTTCAGATGTTGCAATGATATTGCCTCCATTTGCAAAAGACATTGTGTTTTTCAGAACTGGAAAAATGCATCTTTCATCCAATCCTTTCCTATAAGGATTAAAGCCAAGCGATAACAGATCATGGATGTAATTGGGAGCCTGAGTCAAGTGTTAGAGAAAATGGTCTTTCGTACGCAGCAATTGCGAGAAAAGTTGGTGGGAATGTGAAAACATCAGGAGTCCGAAAGTTTTGTTTGCGCTATCAGAAAACATAATCTATACAAAACAAAGAAGCTAAAAGCCTGAATAAGTGCAAAACATCTGTTTATGATAATAGAATAAAACAAATTTGCCTCAGGGACAGACGGATGTCATATGCGGTAATTAGTAGTGAACTGAGTGACACTGGTGTTTTTGTCAGTGCGAAAACTTTACGCAGAAGATTAACGGAAGTTAGCATAAAAGATAGGATTCCCCGAAAAAAGCCCGAAAAAGTCAATAGTGTTGCGGCAAAGCCCGGAGAAGCAACAGCCAGGGCAATCTCGTTTCTGCAATCTCAATTCTCGTTCTCAATTTTTCTTAAACCAAATAAATTACTCAAAATGTTTGCCTTAAAACTGCGATTAAAATCGAAAGTGAATTTAATTACAGAAAGCGATTAATTACAGAAAGTGAAATCAAAAGTATGCTTTAAAATTATAGAAAGAAAAAACCAAATTAAATTACCAACTGAAAATGTTTGCCTAAAATAAAACTGAGATGAAAATTCCAATTAAAGATTTATTCCCAATACTCGGTGCAATCTTCAATTTGGCAAAAAGTTGGCTCCAAAATCCCATTCGAAGACCTGTTAGGCTTAAACTGCGAAATGTAAACAAATGTGGCTACCAAGAAACAGCAAATAAATTGGAAAACAAACTTACTGTTGGCTTTATGAAACTCGTGGCGCACACCGGATCTTCGCTTCGTCACATACCCTTGCTTCACTCCACTACGCTCACAAGAATTCAAAACATATCATCCGATCTTAAAATCCTCCCCTGATATTTAGAAACAGCATCTTTAATCAACATAGCAATAAACGGCTAACTGAAAAGCAATTAACAAACGCAAACCATATTTGGCATTTTATCGCCAATTTCGCGAAAATCTAAAAAAGATGTGGCACCGTGTATTGGGATTGAGCCCAATTGGGTATAAAGTAATAACATAAAATAAGTAATAAAATTAATTAGCTATGCTAATAATAGGAACAGCTTCGATATAGAACCCAGATATAGATACGATATAGAGATATATAGAACGATATAGATATTTTGTATTGGCGACTTTTTTGTCGGCTAGCCAAACATCGCATCGTAAATATCGTATGAATTACATAGAAATTTAATTTTGCAAAATATAAATTAAAAAATAATCCAATATAAATAAAAAAATAATACAATAAGAAAAATAAATAAAGTAAAATAAAGTAAATAAAAATAGTAAAAGGATTCTGTGTATACCAAATTGCCAATCTACGAATTCTACTATACCAAAGCTATTCCAACGGGGTACGATGTTGAAAATGGCGTATTCCATCTTGTTACAATTTGGAAAATGGTTTAATTCAGTTATAACACCAAATAACTACAAAATAACAATAATATGTGTAAAGATATTTAAAGAAATTGAAATCCATGCGTTCACAACATCTAGAATCAACATCCAATATGTGAGCATGCTCAGATTCAATCATCGCATGATTTTATCCAACGCCTGGAGATGAAATATTATTTAAAAACTATATTTATATAACATTATTTAAAAGCTTCCAAACTTATCTTAGAATTATTCTAAGGCTTCAAAACATAATTATACGAAGTTTCAACCAGATTCGTCAAGAAATGTAGATTTGTATACGATATATACATACATACATAGAGACACTCTGCTTTATTTATACAGACACACACATTTATTAGTAAGTGTAAAATCAGAAGATGTAAATTTATAAAGTTCTCCAGTAAGATTACATTTTTTTTTTCTCTTCGCCATTCCTTTTCTAATTCCTGAATAATTTAAGATTTCATCACACTTTCGAATTAAACTCAAGTAAGATATACTACGTCTTTCTTAAGTTACACATGTTACCAATATTTATTCATTGAGAAGATTCTGTATCAATAAATCTTTGTCAAAACGATGTCATTAAAATTTTACTCGCATATTCGAGGGTTTAGAAAATTATATTACTAAATTAATTCCTGTTTATTCAACCCCCGAATAACTAAGTCCTTTCTGCATAATTTAATAAAGTTCTTTCACTTTTAAGCCTTATAATGACTAATGGGGGCTGAAACTTGACTTAACAGATACTGTGAACTTTAAGGATGAAGTTATTGTATTACAGAGAATTTAAAAGCATTTTCAAACTACTTGAAGGTTCTAAAAAAGGTTCTTAAAGCTATAATTAAAAGAATGAATAACTATGGAACTGATTATACAGACCTATGAAAGGTTGTTTTAGAAATATCAGAATTCATTATTAAATATTCTATAATGCATTTTTGTATATATATATATATATATATATATATATATATATATATATATATATATATATATATATATATATATATATATATATATATATATATATATATATATATATATATATATATACACTCAAGAGCCAAAACATTATGACCACCTGTCAATAACGAGTTGGCCCACCTTTGGCGCGCAACACAGGTTCAACCCGCCTTGGCATGGATGCCACAAGTCCTTGGTAGATGGCCGGAGACAGATTGTACGAGATATTTAAGCAACGGTCACGCAAATCCGAGATATTGCGAATTGGTGGTCTTTGAACTCTGAGCTGCCGTCCCATGACATCCCAAATGTGTTCTATCTGATTGAGATCCGGTGAGTTAGGCAGCCAGGACATTAACTGGAATTCAGCATCATGTTCCTGGAACCACTCCAACACAATTTTAGCCTTGTGACACGGGGCGGTGTCGTGTTGGAACATTCCATTTCCAGCTGGAAAAGCAGAGGCCATGTAAGGGTGCAACTGGTCCGCAATGATGTTCAGATACCCTGTAGCATTCATGGTCTGCTCTACCACAACCACGGGTCCCAGAGACGCCCAAGAGAACGTCCCCCAAAGCATAATACCGCCACCACCGGCGTGTGTATGACCTACTGTACATTGAGAGAACAACAGTTCGCCTGGAAGACGGCGTATCCTGACACGGCCATCGGCGTGATGAATGACAAACCGTGATTCATCTGACCAGGCAACTCTCTCCCACTGATCCATGGACCAGTCGCGATGTTCCCGGGCCCAGCGCAGGCGCAGTTGGCGATGACGCTTGGTCAGCAAAGGCACGCGAGTGGGACGTTTGCTGCGTAGCCCCAACAGTGCCCGCTGAACCAACAGTGCCCGCTGATCCAACAGTGCCCGCTGAACAGTGTGCTGCGATAATATTCTACTTGGCCCTGCATTGTATTGGGCTGTCAGCTGAGCCACTGTCTGGCTCCGGTTTTGCTTCACTATGCGAGACAGTCTAAGACTACCTTTTTCTTTGATAGCGTGTGGACGTCCAACACCATGTCGTCTACTGCTGGTTTCACCGTCATTCATCCACTTTGCATAAGTGCTAACAACTGTAGGTCGCGAACAACCCACGAGTCGTGCTGTTTCGGAAATACTTGTTCCGAGCCTTCGAGCCATTACAATCTGCCCTCTATCAAAGTCGCTTAGATCCGCAGCCTTTCCCATCACACACAGAAGTAAGTGAAAGAATGATTCTTCAGACTCTCCAGCAGCTGTTAAATACCACTTCCACCTGATCACGTGCCTTCCACGTCATCCAGGCGAATTCATTGCAAAATGTAGGGGCCGTCATAATGTTTTGGCTCATGAGTGTATATATATATATATATATATATATATATATATATATATGTATATATATATATATATATATATATATATATATATATATATATATATATATATATATATATATATATATATATATATATATACACTGCTGGCCACCCAAATTGCAAGACAAGAAAGACAAGATCACCGCCACCACATGCCACGGCATTTATTCAAAGAGACTTTGGATGAGTTCTTGGGGTACAGCAGACCAAGCAGATTCCACACGTTGCCGAATTTGATCTGCTGTGGCAGCTGGGGATGGAATCTGGGTCAATCGTAGAGCAACCATGGACCGCATGTTTTCTATCGGCGAAAGATCCGGAGAGCGAGGCGGCCAGGGAAGCAATTCAATCTGACGGTTGACGAAGAACCGTTGGACAATGCGTGCCACGTGTGGTCTCGCATTATCCTGTTGAAATATGGCTGTGGGCAAGCCCTGAAGGTAAGGAAGGACAACTGGCTCCAACACCTCGGAGATGTAGCGCTGGCTGTTTAAAGTACAGACATTGCGTACTAGAGGTGTGCGAGAGTGATATCCAATACCGCCCCATACCATAATACCCGGTGCAGGACCAGTGTGGCGGTGCATAACGCAGCTGTTCAGCATCCTCTCTTCACGGTGTCTCCAGACTCGAATGCGACCATCGTGGTGTTGCAGACAGAAGAGTGGCTCGTCAGTAAAGACAATTTCATTTCATTCTGCCGTCCACATCCTTCTGTCATCGCACCATTGGCGGCGGAGACGTCTGTGGTTCTGCGTCAAGGGTAGACAAACCAATGGAGGTCTTGCGGACAGACCACTCTGCTGTAAACGGCGTCGAATGGTACGCGCAGGCACTGGATGATGCGTTACAGACTGCCTGTGCTGTGCTATGGTTCGTGATGTGACTGAGCGATCCGTCACTGCCATGCGCACAATTTGCCTGTCATCACGTGAAGTTATGCGCTGAGGTGGATGCGATTGAACACGCCGGTCCGTCGTACACTCCTGCATGCAAGGATCACATATCCGCATTACAGTTGTTTGGTTTCGTCCAACACGACTACCGATTTCCCTGAAAGATAATCCACAATCTCGGTAGGCCACTATCTTTCCTCTGTGGAACTCGGATACTTGATCAAAAGATGATCGCTGTTTTCGACGAGGCATAATTGATTGGTTTTTTTTTTTGAAAAAACCACAAGAAAAACACAATTGCCGAACTTGAAATCGTCGAAATCTCCAAGCCTAAAATAGCGCTTTGAAGTGGCGCCACAGGTGCGCGTGATGTGCGTCTGCGCTGAAATTCTAATCATTTGCATATCTCATCTCCGCTAATGCATGTTGTAAATTTCATGTTATTTGCATGTTTCCTTCAGGGTGTTGCATTTACAGTAGCCTGCAGTGTATATATACTACTCTTGCATTCAATATATTGACAATGAAAAATTTCTTCTTAAATGTGAAGAATACTAAGTAGTTTCAAAATTTCATTTAATATTTAATTTATTGATTAAATGCATTGTTGCATAGTGCTAACCCTCTGTTCTAAGATAAATGGTGACGTTTCAGTTATTAAACTATAACTGATATGGAACATAGTTTCCTTGAAATCCTTTGTACTGAAAGAGCAGGAAGTTATATGAACAGCCTAGTATGATCTTTTGAAAACATACAATATCATTGAAAGATCGGTAGCTTTTCCGAATTTTACAAATACAATGCAATTTCGACTATTTCAGATATATATCTTGATTAAACTAGAAATATACTGTAAAACTATCAAACATTCAGATGGTGTACCAAAGAAATTAGAGAAACATGTTAAGGAAAGTGGGTTGCTGTTTTATAAATTAAGCTATTAATGCATAGGTTAAAATACTGACGACTGAAAAAAGAATTACAATTTAAGAATACCTAGGAAATAAATGCATCATTAATTAACAAAAAATATTATAGCCTTTCGAGAATAGAATCCTACATTTATATGAGAGGACTGAATCTATGTTTCTGTTTGCTACCATGTATCATTTCTTTACTTGTGTGATGAATAATACGACATGAAGTGAAATTACAGTTTTTTATTGCATGATCTAAATCTTAAGGGATTTCTTACAAGAAATCTAAAAAACGTGTCTCGTTTTTTCTTGAACACTGCTGAAAAGTTATGTAAAAATTTATATTTCTGGCAAGAAATGGATATTTCTTTTTAATACAGTAGGTTTACAATGTTTTACTAACTATTAAGTTTGAATAATTTCCACTTTCATTATCTTTCATTAAAATATTCTGTATAATTCTGCTTAGAGTTTTTAAATAAGGTTAAGAATTATCCGATACAGGAATTTATTGTTTTATTTGTATGTGAAGGTCCACTTTAGATCATACTCTTTTATATCAGTAGCCAAAAACTATTTTTATCTCATAGTAACACTATATTTTTTTGGAAAAAAAGAAAGATTGATTTTCACAAACATAGAATATAATTAGATTTTCCCTCTAATTTTATATTTTTACATAATTATAATTTACATATTTCGCTGCTAGAAAAAATATCCCAAAGCACACCGGTTTTTTTAGACTGTAATATGTAAGTTAACTGTATTACATGAAGTTCTGATCAAAAATGTGTATATATCATAATATATCGCTAAAATTAATGTGTTTGTATCGTGTGAATCTCTTTGCGAAATTGAAGGGGAGGTACCTAGGGAATATGTTTCCTGCAAAATTCTGGTTCGGACGAAAAATCATCTGAATTGAACTTGATTACATCACTTCTTTCAGACTCAAGTAAATTAGTAATGCACCTTGGGAAAATTTCTTGTTATCGGCAATTTGCATGAAATGTAAAATATCAAGTTCAACATGTACTTATTTAAATAATACAAGTATAGAAAAAATTGTATTAGATATGGGCATAACTCATCTCAAGACGGCGAGTGTTTTTAATATTGGTTATAACACGAATTCTGCTATCCCCAAAAATATGTGACTGTAGGATCCCCCTCATGTTAAATTAAATTTTTACTGAACCCGCTTTGGGGTAAATGAATTTTTCCAACACTGTGAGTAATGGCAGTAGCATCTTGAAATTCTAGTTCATAAAGAACAACAAAATCATTAGGACAAAAACAAACTTTCGTAGACAATTTTGAGAGAAAAAGTTGAAACTAGGATGCTTCTTCGTTAATAATGTAAGGCTATATACTTCAATTGGCAGTCAATTATCATGTGCTTAAATTAAGCATGGTAGGCTTTAAAAGGTGGTAGATAATTTATAACTAAACTATCTGGAAAATAAAAATAGTTATACCTAACAATTTAGGAGGCTCATATTTCTTTTACGCTGAAAAAAATAGTTAGTTTACCTAATATTGATGTTCTTTAACGAGGACGATGCAATCCTTTCTAGAGAACAAGATAAGATACGGTCAATTGCACACGAGTGACTAGGGTTAATAGATATCAAAACTTTTGAGCTGTCAAGTGCCTCAATATGTACATATCTCTGATTTAAATATTAATATAATTGATGGATAAGTCTTAGTTTTTCTGAAGCATGAAGAATTTTCCGTATTACAACAGCTCTTATCGAAAATCAGCATTAAAAAATAATGCTAATTTAGCTACAGCAATAAATGTAATAAATGGTATTAAAGAATAAAGTGAAAGATATCGTTTTGATTAGTTAGAAAATGTTATTAGCATAACATATGATGTAATTAACATTACATCATATGATATATTAGTGTGTATTTCTTTGGAAGGACATGGCATGATGGCAAATATCCTCCCCAATCTGTGATTAATTCTATGTGAAATGACAACCTATACAACATGCTGTTCGAATACATGTAGCAGTTTTTAATACGAACAAAACTGAAAAAAAATTTAAATAAATGTGAATTTTAAAGTAAAAATAAATACTAAACGAATCAATTTAAAATAAAGTACATGCTTGATTGAAGGCGTACGTATAATTAAGAAATAGCATTTACAAAACGTATATTAAGAAACAGCATGAACAAAATATTAAAAAAAAATTCAGTAATATTACATCCGTTATGTGTAACTGTCAAATTAAAAATATTTTATTATAGTGCAATGAATAGCATTATCTAATGTTACTTGTAGAATAAAATTTAAAATTTTCAAAAAAATCAAAATTATATGTTCTCCACCCTGAATAACAAATTTCCCACATACGTTAGATTATTGGATGGCTTTAGAATACGAATTTTTCGGTATGAATAATTGCTTCCGATTGAGATAGATTCAGGTAAACAGGAAGTAATGATGTAAGATGATTGAAAGCAGTCGTCATATCTCCTTGAATGTCGCAGAGGGTTAATGAATATTGTATATCTTCTCTTGTGCGAATGTGGGGCATCCGTTTCCTTTTTCACCTCCGCATGCTTTCAGTAAAATTTTTACATTACCTCTAGAAGTGCCATTAAAAACAGAGATTGTCAAACTGACATTGTTAATGACCCAATGCAATCTGCAACACAATAAGCACACTTCGATTCTTGGACTGTGTGGATGAGGCAGATTGAATCCTGTTTTTGAATGTCACACGATGAGGAACATACTATGATTGTCTATGAACAGCTGATCGGCATCATCAGTTACTATATTATTTGTTCCGGAGTGTAATCCGTTGTCCTTAAAACTCTATAGGAACTCGGATTCATCATCTTCATTATTGTTGACAAGAAGCCTGTGACTGTCATCTTATAGGGCACTAGTATCTAGTTGTAATTAGTAATAAGTGGCTATTTTCTTTTACCACCAAAATGTGGATGTGAGCGTGTATAGAACACCCAGTGCTGACCAGAGCCTTCCTTAGAACATTCTTCCATTCCGTCCTCTGTTGGGACAGGTATACAGTTGGTTACATGGGTGACTTTGAAATCCTTGTCTAAACAGTCACTTCCTCAAAGTCTTAGTATTCTAGTAGCACATGTTTGTGAGAGAAAATTTCATTAGCTATTGTATAGGATTTCATTCTCCATATCAGTATTTCCTGAAAATTATTTTAATATATACTACTATGTCAATATCTTTGTATTGTCTTAGACGTATTATCTATCTTACACATGAAAAAATGAGGTCGGATAAGCATTTATACATTTAGTATTATTTCACCCAAACTACACGATTATAGTGCTAAGTAATGGATTTTCATGGTGTCATAAATTTCTTCATTAACTAGCATGACGTCTATCCGAGTTTTCCGAGAAGCAGACAGAGATTAGACGGATCTAAAGAGGGTTAATCAAGTCTGATGAGAACTGGAGAGAAATGAATAAAGTGACGTTATCCGCCAAGAAGATTCTCAACGAAAGTTTTAGCCTTGATTATTTTGCTTTATCTGTACGCATATAATGTTATACAATAAAATTGATATTAGCTTTTCCTTAGATTCTATGCAATAAAATTACTCACATACATTCATATTATACCTACAATAGTTTTATATACTTTATCTGGATATAAAACATTTTTTATGAACAGTGACTGATTTCAAATTTCAGGAAATATACAACATTTTAAATACTTATATTTAATACTTGCATTCTTTCAAATTTTGAGAATTTTACTACAATTTGTACGCGACTAAAAACGTAAAATACTCTGAATAATTTTTAAGCATTTTAATGGAAAATTACCAAAATTATTACGCAATTCAAAGAAAATAACCAAATAAGTTTTAGGTTTACTTTTCTTGATAATATTTCAAAAGAGAAGTTTTGAAATTATTCTAGACTGAAATATTGCACAATATAAGAATCATCATTTTTCTCTGGGAAATTAAGACGAAATCGTATTTTATAACCTAGGTCGTAAAAATTTTGATTCCCATTAAATACAGTCAATTATTCAAAGCAGGAGCTCCTTTAATATTACTTTTAATTGCTTCTGAGGAAACAGCCGCAATTACATATCTGCAACGAAAGAAATTTCTCATTTGTGCTTAATTTCAACTGAAATATCTGAAATGATTTTAAATCTTACTTTTGTATAGATTAGAATTTTTTCCTTTCGTTGCATTCTTTCATTTGAAGCCTCATTTCACCGACAAAAGATTTTAAAATATTTGTCTTGTAAAGGTAAACAAACAATTTTAAAACAGAGTGAAAGCGTTTGGGCAAAACAATACGTCAGGCGGTGATATCATTCGTAGAAATTTCCAGAAGAGAAAGAAAGCAGAAATTAAATTTTTCAATAAGTTTAATTTTTTTTAGGATGAAACCGTATTGTTAGTCTGATTTATATCTCTCTATAAAAATTGTATCAAGCGTCATATTTCCAAAATCTTATCTGAATCCTTTAGCCGTATTAATGATTCCGAGGAAAAACGCAATTGTATATGTTTATGTACCCTGGACAAAATTTCTTATATATATATATAAAATATGCGCAGTCTGTTTTAGAGAATAATTATATATATAAATATTTTTTCATCACTTTAACTCTGGCAGCACTGCACTAATGCACAGTAATATTTCTAATTTGAGCCTCATTATGTTTCAACATAGTACTTGCTTATTAATAAACTTTATCTTAACATTCACTGTCTTAACCCTTTTCGAAAATCAAACTGATTTTCTGATACCAAAATAGATTTAAAAAACGCCAAGTTGGTTGTATTCCACAAGAATTTTCATTTAGATGAAAAATATCCCATTGCTTGCAGATATTCCATTCGCTAGTATTTTTCATTTCATTACTGTTAGTTTTCTTTGTAAGAATGTTCGTTTCTATGTATATTTATGTTCTAAATGAGAAAAAAAAAATGTAAATTTTTTATTGAACATAAAATGATCTCCTACTCTTATTAAATACAGGGTGGTCATAAAGAAACTGTGCCGATATATGGACCTCAAGGGGCTGGTTCGTTAAACCGATCAAGATGAGATTTCAGATATAGTTATGCAGAGGTAATAGCTCAGGATTCTGTGACCGGCAACCAAGTGGCGCTCACGGTTATGGTTATAGGTACAGAAACTCGAAATTTTCAAATAGCAACACCCATTTTTTTCCATCGCACAATGCTCAGCGCATGCGAAAGCCCTAAAGAGCTCTGGAACGGTACGTGTATCACAAAAAACGGACGCATTATGCACTCACAAAAAACAGCTCTGCGAATGGCCTACATAAACGATATATGGACCTCTAGCGGCAGTTTCGTTCAACTTATCGAGATGAGCTTTTAGACATAGTTATCCAGATGTATGTGCTCGGGATTATGAGAACGACAACACAGTTACGCTCACGGTTATGGTTATAGGTTTACCAGCTCGAAATTTTCAAATGACAAAGTCCACTTTTTCCCGTCGCAAAATGCTCAGCGCATGCGAAAACTCTAAAAAGCGTTGGAACGGTACGTGTATCACAAAAAACGGACACGTTATGCAAGCACAAAAAAACAGCTCTGAGAATGGCTAACAAAAATAGGATCAGAGAGCATTTTATCGGTTTTCTACGCTGAATATCTAGCTAACGCCGTTCTGTGATTGGTTTCTAACATCTGTCATATGCAAATTTCCTCCGTGTGCCCCTATCGTTTCTTTGTTGGCCGTTCACAAAGCTGTTTTTTGTGCGTGCATAACGTGCCCCTTTTTTTGTGATACACGTACCGTTCGAACGCTTTGCATGGTTTTCGCATGCGCTATTTTCCGACGGGAAAAAGTGGGCGTTACCTTTTTGAAATTTTCGAGTTTCTATACCTATAACCGTAACCGTGAGCGTCACTGTGTTACCGTTGTCAGAATCCCGAGCTCATACCTCTGAATAACTATATCCGAAATCTCATCTTGATAGGTTGAACGGAACGGTCGCTAGAGGTCCATATATCCATATAAGTTTCTTTATGACAACCCGGTATATTGTCCTCTTATTTAAAGTAAGATGTGCTATCTTCAAATGGGGATAAATATGTTTATTTAAAGCAGATTTAAAGACACCAGCACTTTCCATAAAACTGTAAAACGATTGTTTCACATTGCATTCGGAGAGCAATGCATTTGGACATTGACCTGATTTATATTTGTAAAGGAATGTAATTGCTAACATATCCTTACTGGAGAATTGTACTTCTAAATTTGTACAATGTGCTACTGCAAGAGATATGAAAATGTTAAGGAATAAATTTTCTGTCCTTATCATTTTTAATATAATTTAATTCTCTCTCTCTCTGTATATATATATATATATATATATATATATATATATATATATATATATATATATATATATATATATATATATATATGATGTCTGTTATTGTAGCTCACTTTTTGTAGTTTAGTATATTTTAAACCATTAAAGGTAGTTCTGTGAACTGAAGCCTCCATTGCTTATTTCCAGCAATTTCTTTGAATAGGTAGATTATACTTCCTGTGATCTTCACACTTGGACTTTGTTAATTGCTGACCTTCCCACTTAATATAATTGCATTGGCATCAACTTTTTTGCATTTTATAATGATTGTCCAGTTTCAAGGTGTTTCAACACTACAAAAACACTGTAAAGCTTTACTATAACAACGAAAATCTAAGAAAAACCACGTGAATTTGAAACATTTGTTTTTAAAAATGGCTTTCCCTTTTTAATTTATATATTTTCATTTGATTCTATTTCCTACATTATTCAAAAGAATGATTAACTCCGTACATTAGTGATTTTACATTAAATTACAAATGTTATATGTTCGCAATTATATCTTTCAAATGTTATCATATTAATCACAATCTCACTAAAAAAATCTACTCCTCAAATGTTAGAAATAACATACATTATAACACGCACTTCTTTATACAGTTCTTCAACATTCACAGAGTTTTCGAAATTACATTTTCTTCTGAATTAAGCAAGAACACCTGAGCCATAACATCAAATCAATTTCTATTCCTCTCTAGTGATTCTAAGCCGGGAATCCCTTGGAGAAATGTTCGATGAACGTAAGAAAGAGTAAAAGAGTAACACGCTTTCATTAAAGCGCATTCCGTGTCATTGGTCAAGGAACTTTTTCTTAGAAACACGTTTTATGAAAATTATAAGATTCGATCTTGAATAGAATAAAACAGTGAATTATATTACATGGATTACGAATAATAAGTCACATTCAAAGAAAGCTTGACGTGGCGTTATGTCACATCGGAGAAATTCATGTTTTCAGAAAATCGTAAATTTGGGTTGGTATTTGACTAAGAACTTAAGAGGCTTTCTGTTTAATTTACTAGGGGCTAAAGATTGCAAGGAGATAAAAATTTAGAATATAAATGTGCGGCGGAATGGACTCTCACATTTCAGAAGACAACTGGTGAGGCAGTGGGGTCGCAGCAGGATGTAAAAACACAGGTGGATTTTCTAGCTGTCAGTAGACACCATGACTTTATTCTGAGAACATTTTTGTTTCATTATCGAGACGTTCTTTACAAACAACGATTCAGTAACCACGACTCCTAGGGCATTTAGGACGTAATCTGTCTTGTTCAGTATGTTGACATAAAATGAAATTTTAGTGATATTAATATGTATACTATATATTATCAAAGTATATGATAAATTTAATGAGTGATATTTGTTGACAGTTTGGCTGAGAAACGAAATCGTCTGCCCGACGTTTCATTAACTCTTCACGTCCGGATCACCACTGGAGTGTTTTGGGAGCCTGTTAAATAAGATAATCCAGAATCAGAACATTAGAACATCAACTATTTTATTCGCTGCTCACGTTCGTTCCGTCTCTGCCAAGATTGCTCTTTTTTTGTTACCAACACAAGTTACATAAAAAGTAGATCGTTATATTTTATTAACGTTGCCAATCGTCAATTACATCGACTTAAAATATACTTGATGAGATACTGCATGCTTCTGGGTCTATGCAACTGATGCCGTTCCTGATCGAACAATTGTGTGATGGCTTTCAAACGTTCGAGCTAGTGGGTGTGAATTACAAAGGAAAACAAGTGTTGATCCTATGAACCTTAGAACACCTGAAAATGTGCAACGAGTCCATGAGCTATTCGAGAGGAAGTTGCCGCCAATACGCCGGTGATGACAAACAGAGTGGTAGAAAACTTTAGAGAAAGTCCTCGGCAGTGAATCGAAAATAACGAGAGCCACCTGAGTGATGTTACATTCAAAACTTAGTAGAATAAACGATATAGTTAGTATTTTTTGAAACTATAAAGATATTATCTACGAATTGTTTCGTTCGCTTTTTATTATCCTTTGAAATAAAGTAGTAAATTAGGCCGCCCCCTGTATTTCAAACATACGTACTCCTGTGTTGTCCGCATGTTTACTCATATATACAGGGTTCCCACACCATATATCCCTTACACCCACCTTGACTTCTAAACATTGACAGCTTAGGGCATAAAGTGTCTAGGTATAGTAAAAAGGCTATACGCTCACCGATGAGGCAACTTACAACGCCATCTATCGGCAATTTTAGAATTACCGTTTTTATCTCAAAAACGGTACGAGATACGGGAGAAAAAGTAACTACAAAGTTGTTCAGCATCATCGATTTAGTAAGAAAAGACACCTTGCGCTAATTAATACACAAAACCGAATGTAAAGAATGAACATTTGTTTGGTAGCAATTTTCAACACTATGGTGTCGTGAAACGCAAACGAAACTCGAAAAGACCACCTCGTGGACTAAATACCAGCAACATAATTTCAGCAACATAAATAAATGATCCTGGAGATAGGGAAGTTATAGAGAATCTTTGCTCACTTCTACCCAGACTTGGGTGTATATAATTTGAAGTGGCACTCTATTTGAATTTGAAGCAAACACAGTTTATACATAAAACAATGTTTATTGAATTCGTTGCACATATAATTGGCTTTTACAGCAATAAGCATACGTACACTTGTACGGAATATAAATACAGCTTTCAAGAACAATATATTTTCTATACTCACGAACAGTAAGTCAAACCAGCAGTACTGCCATGTAAACTTCTGGCCCGCTAAGCACTAGCGCAGGATAACACCTTTTCAACCTTAACAACCTCCCCCTCTCTTTTTAATGACGCTGCGTGGTATTTATACTAAGAGCGTATGCCGAAATTAGCATATCTGAAGCAGCTTCTTTAATTCATTAATTCAAAAGTTCGATTCTTGTGAATCGAATCTTGTGTATACCTTACAAAGTGTCTCAATTTCTTTTTTCCACTCTTTATGACATGACAATTTTCGAAATCGTGACCAAACAAATGTTCATTTTCTACATCCTGTTTTAATTATTAATGTCCGAAAGGTGTCTTTTCTTACTAAATCGATGGTGCTGAACAACTTCATAATTGACTTTTTTCCCTATCCCGTACAATTTTTGAGATATAAAAGCTAATTCAAAATATTGCCGATTGATGGCGTTGTAAGTTGTCTTATCGAGTAGCGCATACCCTTTGCAATATACCTAGACACCAACTTTTTGGCCTAAGCTGTCACCGTTTAGAAGTTAAGGGGGTGTAACAGATATAGGGGGGAATCTTGTATACATGAAAATGCAGCAGAGAATGTGAAACCTTAGCACTGATTCTCAGAAAATGGAACTAAGGCTTTAATTTTAACATACAGTTTATTTATTTTTTGGTTCTTCAGTTTTTTTTCCTCTCGCAGTTTTTCTATATATTTATCATTACATAGTGTACACTGATAGCACTTTTGCATTAGCTTATTTCTGTATTTTTATGTATAATTTTTATCACCGCATCGTTAAATTATTTTATGTCGAATTATCAGCATGACATTCATGAAAAATGTAGTTCATTTTAAGTACACTTGCAAAACGCAAACAAAAACGCAATAGTAATTAGTTATGTTCCCCTATATACCATTCCCCCGTTATTTAAACAAAGATAAATTAGAATTAACCCTTTGCACTAATCACGAATACGGAATTGTAATTAGTCAGGTTCCCTTATATATCATATCCTCGTTATTTAAACAAAGGATTTATAATTAATTATTTGCATTAACCACAAAATTACAATGGTATTTAGTCATGTTCCCCCATATATCATATCCCAGTTATTTAAACAACGATACAGCAGAATTAATACTTTTCATTAATCACAGATACGCAGGAGTAGTTAACCCTGTTCCAATTTATACCACAAACCACGCTACGTAAAAAAACAATATTAGCAAATTTTTAACAAAGAATATTAGTAGGGAAGTAGCCTTCTAATATTATTTGTTAAATGTAAACCACACAGATTACGGACGAGCATATACAGAATGTTCCTCGTGAAATATTTCATTATGTTTCACAACCTGGGGTAAAATTGTCTCATGATTGAGAAAAATCATGCTATTCAATTCATGATATTAATCTTATTACTTCAGAAAAATGGGAGTGGTACTACTCCATTCCACACGCAAAACAATCATCATATGAATGATATAAAAATGTTCGGGTTTTATTTAGTAATGTTCCTTTTATCTTTTTCTTATAACCCTAGACAAATATTCTTCTCTAAAGGGTATGATATCGAGTTTCTGACTCAAATTTATTATTTAATCCGTTTAATATTTTTCGGTATCTCTTTACATCTTCAAACTTTACATTGGTCGACATATTGACGTTTTGCATCTATTTTGTGTATCCATGGTATTCTGGCATATTGAATCGTGGTAATCCATTACACAAAGAGAACATCCCAAACTTTAAATATATATATATATATATATATATATATATATATTATTTTTTTTCCAATAGCAAGTATTACAGAGCAACAGATATCAAAAGACAAAAATACAAGAACAAGATAGAAAGAAGACATCAGTTAATCCATCAACTTATGTCTGGCAATCCAATAGCACTTCCATAAAGAAACGGAAGGTAGAGCAGGGCAAGAAGCAAGGTGAAGCGTGTCCATTTCTTCTTGGTTATCACACAGGAGACAAAGAGGGTCGGGAGACAAGTTAATTCTGATTGGTGCTTGCGAAAGCAATCATGGCCAGAAAAAAGACGTAGTATTGCCACAGATTTACCTCTAGGCCATTCAGGAATATCATGGACATGGGCATACTATGGCCTGTGACCGCTTCTAGCAGCAACAACCTTTCAGAAGGAACGCCTGAGGATCTTTATGACTATCGTCTTGATTGAATGGTAGGCCAAATCCTGGTAATTTAGCTATAAAACAAAAGCCCTCTTGTTCGCTAGGAAATCAGTAGCCTCGTTCCCCTCGATTCCGCAGTGGGCCGGGATCCACTGCAAGACAACTGTTATGATTAGACAACCGTTCCAGAAGGTTAACACAGTCATAAATATCTTTGGATCGAGAGAAACATGGGGAGTCAATAGCCTGAAGAGCTGCTCTTGAATCTGAGAGAATCACCACTCTTGAGGAACTCTCTAATGAGTGCAACGTTTATCTACCTCCTTGTGGTGCACTCTGGGAAACGGCTAGTACGGCAAAATGATCTACAAAAACGGCATTCAGTCTGGCTCTCAATGTGAGCTTCTTAGGATTCTGCAGTGGAACGCGGGTGGCTTGTCCCCCCCCCCCTTCCGAAAAAAAAATAAATATATATATATATAAATAAATAAATAAATATGTATGTATATATATATATATATATATATATATACAGTCGAACCTCCATATATCGAAGTAGCAAAATGCCGGAAAAAAATTCGATATATAGAAATTTCGATATATAGAATTGATCTTAGTTTTATCATAATTCTTCTAAAACATTAAATTAAAGCTAACTTTCGTATACGAAACTCCATTTCCAATTTATAGGCGAATCACATTAAATGAAAGTTAATAACTAAAAAATGAATTAATATGAAAGATTTATAGAGTTCTATATACCTTTAAAAAAACAATAATCCAAACAGTGGTTACATTCAGCCCATTAAAAACTTCATCAGGGAAATTTTCCACGAATTGAAGTCCACGAAGTATTCTTTCAAACGCCAAAAATTGCAAGATTTTATTCTAAAGTGGAATAAAATTTCCCAATATGTCGTGAAAAAAATTTTGATATACAGAGATTTTTTCGATATATAGAAACAGTTTTTCTATGTAATGAACATGGAGATTTGCTAAGAGTTTGATATATAGAAAATTTCGATATAGGGAAGTTCGATATATGGAAGTTCGACTCTGTATATATATATATATATATATATATATATATATATATATATATATATATATATATATATATATATATATATATATATATATATAACGTTTTCTTTTAAATGATATATTTTACCTCTGTTTTCAAATTTTCAAGATCATATTTCCTGTCATGAATATCTGTGCTATTCCCATAAAAATAACTTACGTGTTCTTAGTTTAGCGTGATAGAATTCCATTAGAAATGTTTTCCTTATTGGATCCCATCCTAATTATCCTTTTAAATAATCGCAATGATTTCTAAGTCAAGCTTTAAAAAAATCACACTGTATTTTAATGTTTTCTATAAATAAATACATATAAAAATAATGGTGATTTTGTTTTAATACGCAAAATGTTTAATATTTAATTTTAATTATCTCTAATAAAACTTTTTGTAAAATACGTATGTAAAAATTGAGAAAAAATTATGGAAATTCTTATGCATTAAACACTAAGTCAGTTAAAAATAATTATAATTTATATCTTAAAGTAAAGTAAATAAGTTAAAATTTCTCTTGAACTATGTTGTTTAATAAAGTAATGAATCACGTAAAATGGACATTTCTAAGCAATTTTCCATACGAAGGAACTTAAGTAAAAAATGCATAATGTGCCCAAGATAAGAATTTTTTTAATGGACATAATAAAGATATCTCAGTTTTGTCACAGTGTATCTTTAAGTATGCATGAACTTAATTAATTTTTTTATGGATATGAACAAAAAAAAAGCCTACTGACTTGATTTCTTGTAATATTTATGAGACAATACCATCCAATGAATATTTATATACGTGCATGCATAGGTAAAAGTTTGTCTTGATATTTTATGGTAAACCGAGGGTCACTCGGAAATGAATTTGTATATATTTTTATACGTATGTATACAAATATTAAGAATTTTTCTTCATATATTTCTACTAAGTAAAGGTCGTTCCTTAGAGTTTTGAATACAACTGTTAGTTTTCATGATTCGTAAAAGTCTACGCTGTTGCCGCTGCACGCAGAAAAATAATCAATCTCCCCTCGTGACATATGTAGATGCTTTTTAGGGTATATGTTTGAAACAAGAAATCGAATTCAATTATAAATTCCCTTCAGAGAGGTTTCACAGGAAATTCATACATTTCCATTTTCCCACATATTCTCCATCGATTATAGCTTAAAAGTTTTCTGAAATATATGAATGTGTGCATTAATATATATATATATATATATATATATATATACATAACACAAATAATTCAACACGAGTTAATACATATAAATAAGGCAGACAGCCGAACAAATTAACAGAAAAGCTACCCTAGCGTTGAAAGATTTTAACTTTTCAATAAGACTGCGCAGTTGCAACAAATCCTGATACTGAAAACGGAGAAATATAACTAAAAAATAATTCAACAGAGAAAGATAATTACTAACAGGAAGAATGCAGACAAAGTAAACCGAAATCACTCACTTAAGGCTCGATAAACCATAAATGCAAGATTCTGTAGCAATAAAAGATCTAAACCCTATTATGAGACAATCGACTGGTCTCTTCATAATGAGGTATAACGAAATTATTCAGAAAGTTCCCCCTTGAGGTAACTAATTTAGTTAGGCCTCCTGATGACGAGACCAGTCGGTTGCCTCGTTATAGGGTTTAGTTATCTTACTGCTACAGAATCATGTATTTATGGTGCATTGAGCCCTATGTGGGGGATTTCGGTTTATTTTGTCTGCATTCTTCCTGTTAGTAATTATCTTCTTCTGTTGAATTATTAACTCTTAGTTATACATATATATATATATATATATATATATATATATATATATATATATATATATATATATATATATATATATATATATACATATATATACATATATATATACATATATACATATACATATATATATATATACATATATATATATATACATATATATATATATACATATACATATATATATATATATATATATATATATATATATATATATATATATATATATATATATATATATATATATATATATATATATATATATATATATATATATATATATATATATATATATATATATATATATATATGCGTGTGGTATATATGGTATGTATAGTATATATGTGTGTACGGGGAATAGAATTATATTCGTTTCTTTTTTCCTGTATCCTCAATTTGAAAACTTCAACCAATATAATAATTAGAATCTCATATGATATAAAATTATATTGAAAAAGACCATCAGTTTTTATTCTTCAGCCGTATTCTTCATGTATTACATGATTTCATGTGGGTTCGAGGTATCCTATCGGGAGCGCGTCGGCTTTCGGGACTGAGGGTACTCGGATGGAATCCCGACAAGCGCAGTTAAATATTTTCGTGAATATTCCGGATATGGACACGTTAAGTCAAAAGACCGGAAAGATTTTCTATGAGGACAGTTGGTGGTACGATCTCCCAGATGTCGCTCCTGGGGGTGTTTGATCAAAATTGGTGTGGGAGCTAGCAAAGTCGGACTCCGACCCTCGAGGTGCTATTATGATCCTGCCGGAGCCTATATGATCCTGCTTTGGAACATGAGGCCAGGGGGAATTATAAACAACAACAAAATGATGTCATGTCAGACGACCAGTCATGGTTCCGAAAAAAAGTTGCCGCTTTAAGGGGTAGCCGTCAAAAAGAGATGCCTTCAATAACAATGGTTCTATGGAGTATTCAATTAATTCTGAACAAATATGTCCGTTCAGAGGGTGGCCGGCTAGAGAAATTTAACTGTATTTATGTAAATTTATACATCCCCATCTTCTTGCATTGTAAACGAGCATAGCTGGCAAATTATGCAAAGAATGTATATTAGGCGATTTAGTGAAAGTCAAGCAAGATTTTTTATTGTTGATATGAAGGTGAAAATGAAGAAGCAACTAATTAGTCATGTTAGCGACTAACGAGATAGAGTCCAATTCGTTACTAAACATAGAGACACCCTTAATGTCTTCCGTCGCTTATTATATTCGGTTAAGAACGGTGATGACACAAGTATAAAGGAATTGATTAGGAAAAGAATATTTAATATATGCGTCAAATGCATAATAAAAATTAACAATCAACAAAAGTCAGCAGCAAATGTTTGGAACTTTAAACGGTATCTTAAGATCTACGTATTAGAAAGTTCTGTAATAATTAATACTTATTCCCCATTTGTTTCACCCCTTGACATTTTCCGTTGATTTGGTTTCTTTGATATAGCAACTGTTTACAACGTATAAAAAATATTTGTACTTAAACGTGTCACACGGTAGTGAAAACTGAGAAAAGGAATTATTTTTAATAAACTATACAATAATATGCTAATGAAAAAAAAAAGAGAAATATTCAATGAAGTATAATAAATCATTAAATATTGAATTTGATGGAAGAGAAAAAACAATGAGTGCTGTTTTTTTTTACGCTAAGAGTTAATTTTTTTACCCCCATTCATTGCGTTATTAAATATTTTCATCAATAACTTATTTAATAAATCATCATCCTATGTATTTGACAATCATATTATTTTAAAATATATTTTTCTGAAAGATTTAAAAGAATTTTCCACTCGCTTTTTTTAAACTACGAAGATGGAATTTGTATTTTTAGGAGGAAAAAAATGTAGTTCTTTAATTCAATGCATTATTCTGTGCCTCAGTTATGTTTACCAGTATTTACGTGTTTTGAAAGTTTTCATTTTATAATTAATAATGAATAAATTTTTTTTTCACTATTCACATCCTCTACAGGTGTTTAAATGGTCCATTTATTTTTCACATCAGAAAGATTTCAATGACTTTAAATCTGTTACTTAAATAAATTAAATTCACGGGCGAGAAACAAGTTTGTTGGTTAATTGAAAACCAATAACTACGTCCGCATGAGTTACTTTAGAAATCAAACCCATTAAAAATTTATAAAATGAATATAATTGCTTCCATAGAAGAAGTTTTATGAAACTTTATTTCCATCTTAACCCCCTTATTATTTCAACAATTAAATTTACAAATTACTTTCATTATTTCTATTACTATTTCGATAAAAATTATTTTGTAGTACTACAAAATAGCATTACATGCGCAAAATTTTCAAGCAAATAAAAGAAAATCATTATTTTTTACAAATACTGTCCTTTATTAATAGACGTTATTTTCTCGGAACAGGGAATCATAAAAATAAAATAATTTCATTTCAGAAAGGAAACAGGATTTTGGTAAGCTCTATTCCAGCCTCTTTCCATGCATTCGTTATTCATTGATATATCAATCATAGCAATAAAATAATTTCGTTTCACAAAGTGAACAGGATTTTGCTAAGCATTATTCCAGCCTACTTCCATACATTCATTATTAATTGATATATCAATCATAGCAATAAATTAATTTCATTTCACAAAGGGAACAGGAATTTGGTAAGCATTAATCCAGCCTACTTCCATGCATTAATTTTTCATTGATATATCAATCATAGCAATAAAATAATTTCGTTTATCAAAGGGAACAGTATTTTGGTAAGCATTATTCCGGTCTACTTCCATGCATTCATTATTCATTCATATATCAATCCTAGCAATAAAATAATTTCGTTCCACAAAGGAAACAGAATTTTTGTAAGCATTATTATAGCCTACTTCCCCGCATTCATTATTTAACAGTAAATTAAAATGCCGGTCATCACATCGTAAACTGATTGGGAAAGATACCTTCGATATGGTTGTATCAATCCTTATTTTCAGTACCGCCTCATATATGACGACACTATTATTAGTTGTAAAGAAAAGAGACAGACTCATTAGAAAATCACGTATTAAACATTTTCACAAAACATGTCGTAGTCACAGATTAAGTCACTAACCAAGAGTCGGTCGATTTTCCTCTAGTGTCCTACCAACAGAATCATCCTTCTTGTTTTATGCTTAAGAAATCTAATCGCACGTAGTCAACAATGTCGGGTGGATTATGTTACCGCTATTCTATGTGACAATATGGCTGGCTCAAGAAATATCAGCATTCTATAGTTGCCTAATCTCTTCAGACAGCCTGATTCTGTTGTCTGTTTCCGAAATACATATCTATAAAGGTATCGGATATTTTTTTTAGAAATATGTTTATCCTTGTTTGGTTCTTAAAACAGAACGTCGGGCATAAGCATTCATAAAAAAATAAATCAGTTATTAAAGAAAATCAAAAAAATTCCAAAAACCTGTAATCCACTATGCGATAAATAACACTACACTTAGAATAAAGATATATTTCTGCTTGAAAATTATAATGGGAAGTATTTTTTTGTATTTTGAAATCTATATTTTTTAAAACTTTGATTAACTGGAATAGAAGTACCATTCCTTTTACATTGAATTGCACACGCTATTCTATTGGGTTGTACATTTGCTTTGATTCGTTTGTTTTTGTTTTCGGATAGATGAAGCTGTTAAGTCTTGGCTAAATTTAGGATATTGCATCCAATAAAATATCGTCGTTCTTATTAGTTAAGTCTTAATCATATTTTTTTCCTGGTTAACATTTAGGCTCATATTGGATACTTCTCCCCATTTCGACGAATAACGACGCCTCGTCAATTACTTCAGGTATATCCCGTATTAATCTGGAAAGCTTTTTCAAAAACTGTATGTCTCGTTTTTCGATCTTCAGTATGTATTTGGAAAAACCATTTCCATCTTGAGATAGATTGTTCGGGTAGTCATTCTCTTTAGGAAATCTCTGAACCACTAACAGTTTCTTCAAAATCGTTTAAAAGCATAACAGTATTTTCTTTCTTTGGTTGAAGAGACATGGCCTTATTATTCATTCTACTATTTACCATATCAAATAATACATATTTTCTTTTAATCTTCATATGAATCAGTTTTTTCGTGAACAATATATACTTCATAATTATTTCTGACTAAAGTATCTCCCCTATATACCTCTGAACCATTTCCAGTTTATTCTTCCAAATTCTTCAGTAGTTTGTGAAATTTTAACATTTCTACAGATATAGAATCTCTTTCGCCATGTCTTAGCGGTAGAATAAACATATGACTTCACATATAATATATTCGATTTACTGCAGTCGGCGATGCTACGACCTTGGCATTTGTCCAGCACTGCAAAATTCGAAACTATTTCATATAGTTGTTAAATTTACAGCACAAAGTACAGTTGGTGAAAACTATAGCAGAAAAATAAAAAAATATTCGATAACTGCTTTTCGATAGACTGTTCTAATCATAAATTTATACTATACATTTTGAAAGGGAAGAAAAATTTACTTTTTTTACTCTAAAAGTTTTTCAACGACAATATTTTTTTCAGAATTAGAAAATACTCAAGACTGAATATTTTTTCAGAAGACTGAATCTAGTATGGATTTAGTGTTTAAAAGGACATGTTCAAAGTAAAAATTTGATCCATTAGCAAAAGTTAGCAAGTGTGTGCATTACCTTTTACTTCAGGTATACATAAATCATGTTGAATTGCCTTTTTACATGTTGAGTTGTTGCCCATAGTAGATGTTTTTTTCAATAAAATTTCTTTGTTACATATATATTGGTAATAATGCTAGTATCAAGAATATCTTTATTTTTTAAATAAAAAATAAGGTAAATTTCAGAACTTATCTTTATATTCATACTAATTTTAATTGCCTATATATACCTTAACACGCACATAAATGCATAGGGCATTTTTACGCTAACAGAAAATGCATGTAATCCCACATTTATGTATATAGTCCGAATATTTTCAATGTACATAAATGTTTTATATAAATTTATTCAGTTTATGTATTTAGAGAAAAACTGAAGCTAAAAGTAAACAAAATTTCATATAATGAACTTGCTGAATAAGTCAATGCATTTATTTTTTCGTGGAACAGAAAAATTAGTTCCAGTATCAAATGGAATGAAGAAATTTCAATGCGTAGTAACTTATTTTTATAAATTATCATTCCATATGCTGAATTTTCACCACTCCTACTTAAAAAGTTGATTCCCGGAAGAGAGTCAACCGATATAATGTGCATGAATTTCCTCTATTTTCGTACTTTTTAATTTTACTTTTACTTAGGTTTTGAATTCGTCATCTTACTTTAACATTCTTACATTTAGTTAAATGCTAAATCTCTACTAAGTCTCTATACGCAATTCAATATTAGACTAAATTTTTACAACTGTCTCCGCCCAGCACAAACGTTCTCTATGCATTTCGTCACTATAAAGCAATCTTAATTTTGTATCACTATTCGTGACATAGGTTGGTTCTTTCCAAAGGGGATTGGATAATTGTACTTTGTCAATCACCAGTAAAAAATTATTTAATTCCCAGTAGTTCAAGAGAATCAACCTAATTTATGTTCATTAATTTCCATTATTATCGTTTGAAATCCTCTATTTCCTGTATTTCATGATTTTTTTCTATTTTTATTTTATTTGAATTTTGAATACGTCATTCTGCTTTAAATCCCTTACACGCGGTCTTATGTTAAGTCTTTAGACATAACTTAAGAGGACTGAATGATTGCACTTTGTTCGTCACCTGTAAAAACTTAATTCACAAGACTTTAAGATAATCAGCCTAATTTGTATTCATGAATTTATTTAATTTTCATTTTATTTCCTCTATTTCTTCTATATTCAGGAATTTCTTCCATTTTGAATTTATTAGATATTCAAACACGTCATTATGCTCCACTTCTCTAGCATGTGGTCTTATGTTAATTTATACATACCTCAAGTGGAATGGATGATTACACTTTTGAACACCAGTCAAAAGCTTATGTAATTCCCAGGTATCCAAGAGAATGAACCTAATTTATGGTCATCGATTTCTTTTATTTTCGTTTCATTTCCTCTAATTTTAGTTTACTGGATTCTTGAATACGTCATTCCGTTTCAGTTGTATTACGTGTGGTATCATCTTGTCTTTATACATACTAACTGAACGTTGAGCTATATATTTGTAATTGACCGAATGCGGATGTGATCTATGCATTTTATCATTATAAAGCGCTTTAAATTTTGTGCCATAATTCGCTATAGACGATGGTTCATTCCTAATTTGACTGGATAACTTCCCTTTGTCAGTCATTAGTAAAAATTAAGAGGAATTCCGCAACTGGACTTCCTCTCCCGTGTGTACCAGGGGTGGGCAACATAAACAGTGTTAAGAACCATCTGGGAACATCTACGTACTTAGAAGAGCTCAAAGAAGAATATTTTATATAAAAGAAATTTTAAGCATTGTTTCATCTGATGTTTTAATTAAATAGATCACCCAATTCAAAGTAAGTGAAATATATCCAAATTGTTAAAGGGTTTAAATAGGTTTAATAATTTTTTACATGTTTTTACTAACTCGCTTTCTTGTTTGTGTGTTTGTCTAGTCCAAATCTTGAAATCGATTTTTAACTAACTTCCCGACTATCTAGACATTTGAAACTTTTAAAATAACTCAGAACATGATGACAATGCATTATTTTAATACTTTTAGCCATCTTTACGCATAATTAAATTAATTTTCAGTTATTTTCAGTTAATTTTGTATTGTAGATTGGTGCAGCCCTCTATCGGCCGGGACGGGAACGAAAAGTTAAACGCAAGTTAACTTCCAATTAACTTAATTCTCTTGCAACTTGATGGGATAATTCATAAAAAAATTTTTTAAAAGTATCTATTAATACACTAGATGCATTACCAGGCTTCGCTCGGGATTCTGTTTCTGATATTATTTTTTTTCAATGATTAGCCTCATGTTATGATGTTCTAAAGTTTTCGCTAAAATTCTTTTGCGGTAGCAAATAGCATTAGTTTGTTGTCGGTGCTGTCGTTGTTTATCGTTTTCCTCTCCTTTCGATGTTGAAGCCCGAAGACAATCGTATGTTCGACGCGTTAAAAGTTTCTTCATCAGTCTCACAGCTTCGGATCACTACAATTCGAATTATGTTGCCTTCGAGCTCTTGTGAATGTTTTTTCTTCAGATTATTGTGCGCATCTAACTGCATTTCGAATTATGTTAGCTTCGCGCTCCTCTGTTTTTTTTTCATCACATTGCTCATTTCTCAACAATCTTTGACATTTTGCCCTGACTTCTGCAGGATTAAAAGTTGTTCTCCTCTTTTTTGGGGGGCATTTTAAAGCATTAATTTACAGCTAGTAAATAACGCTTGAATGGATTTATTATTATATAAAAAGAATCAATAATGTTTGAATGGATTGAGATCACATTCATTATTAAAACACAGCACAGCAAATCTGATAATTATTATAGAAAACAGTATATACACGTAATTAATGCTCGGAATTCTATCTCAAAACTAAATCGTCTGCTACGTTTCAATGCCAGTTTCAGACTTTCTTAATTATAATATACACGTATTTCATGATTGTATTTATTTCTCAAAACTAAATCATCTGCTATATTTCAATATCACTTCAGTTATATAAATCATCGCAAGAGTGTGCAATCATGAAAAGAAAAGTACTGGAAGCCAAGCAACATGCCTGGGACAACTTCATTAATGATTTAGATTATATAAAAGATGAAAAAAAGGCGTACAATCTGTTAAACACATTAAACAATAAACCAACGCAAAGAAGTAACTTTCCTATGAAGTCGGGTAACCGTGAAATTAGTGACAACGCACTTATGGCAAACAAATTTAACAACTTCTTTGCTGGTCGATACTCCTTAGATAATGACAAAGGGAAAGAGAACAAAAGGATAAAACGTGATCAGAACAAAAATTACCCCTAGATAGTCGATACAGAAAAATTATTTGAGGAAAATTACACCATGGAAAAATTAAATAGGGCCATAGAAGATCTAAAAGTGAAGAAACAACCAGGCCCAGATAAAATATTTCCAGAATTTCTCATCCAAATGGGTCAGAATTCAAGAATGGTTCTTCTGAACATTTACAACAAGTTTTGGAACGAGAAATGTAATTTACCAACTGACTGGCTAAAGGCCAAAGTCATCCCTATCTTAAAGTCAGACAAACCACGTGATAGTATAGGATCGTATAGACCAATAGAACTAACTTCCTACCTGGCAAAGACCCTTGAAAAAATGATTACAGCAAGGTTAAATTACTATCTGGAATCAAGGTCGTGCCTCGCTGAAGAACAAGCCGGCTTTAGAAATAATATGTCAACGATAAACTCTATAATGAAACTGGTACATAAAGTGAAAACCGGCTTTACTTCAAATAACAGTTCCCTTGCAGTATATGTTGACTTTCAGGGGGCATATGACACCATATGGAGAAGGAAGCTGATTGACAAACTCCGAGATCATGGTATTGGGGGCAACATGATCAACTGGTACAAAAGATTCGTAGCCCAAAGATGGATCCAAACTTGATGGAATGAGGAAGCCTTAAAATACAAACAAAGCAAATTAGGACTGCCCCAAGGGGCAGTTAGCAGTTGCTCTCTGTTTAATATTTATATAAATGACCTGGTGACTAAGCTAAAGAAAATCAAAAATATTGAAGTGAGAATGTTTGCAGATGACGTAGTCATCTGGACAGAGGCTAAAAACACAAGAAAATATCAAGATCAAAAGGAAATTCTTGAAAAGACAATGAAAGAAGCCCTGAAGATACTGAATACATGGTCATTGGACAACAACATGATTATTAATAAGTTCAAAACAGCTTATCAATTTTTCTCTTTGAGACACGTAAAAGCAGAATTTAACCTGTACATAGATAATGTCACTCTCAGGAAAAGTAATAGCACCACATATTTAGGAGTGATCTTGGACAACAAACTGAATTTTAATGACCACATGAAATACGTGACAGAAAAAGTAGAGAATAAAATTTCAATTATGGAAAGACTCGCAGGAGCTAAATGGGGTTGTAACCAACACATCCTAAAAAAACTTAAAACACCTATATAAAACCATTCATTAAATATGGATGCGAAGTATTGCTCTCTCTACCAAAAACTAAGATGAATATTCCGGAGAGAGCACAAAATAAAGCTCTCCGAATCATTACAGGAGCAGTCAAAAGAACTCCGATCTTGGCCATGCAGAAACATACCAACAATCTCCCTATCACCACGGAAATCAAGAGACAATCTTAGGGAACATTCATTAGATTAAGAGCTTCACAGAAGGCGAATTGGATTAATGATGGAGGTACGGACATATTAAAAACACAGGTGTCCCCAATTGAGAGTTGTCTAAAATTATTGGATTAATTTGATGTTACAGAATTGACGGTTTTGAATGCAAACTTGGTAAACCCCCTAGACTTTATGGACATTGAAAATCACCTGGAAATAGATAACTCGTGTAAGAAAGGAATTCTAGAACCAATTTTAAGAACCACCTCATTGTGTGTATTGGATGAGAAATACCCCGAGTCTGAATGGACTAGAATTTAAACAGACGGTTCCAGGCTTCAAGATAAGACTGGTGCCGGGGTATATAGCAAATTATTTTCTCATTCTGCTTCTGGTGGAGGGGATATGTCTAGCTTTGATGCTGAAATCCAAGCAATTTCATTGCCAATGAACAGCCTCATATTGAATACCACCGTTTTTACTAAAGCTGTAATTTTGGTGGACTCAATGGCTGCAATACAGACTGTTACGACGAATCGTCGCACTGAATTGCCGGGTATCTCCCAAATAAATCAAAATATTAAACTCCTTGAAAGCAATAATAAACTGATAGTGTTTCAATGGATCCCATCGCACGTTGGCATTGAGGGTAACGAAAGTGTCGACTCATTAGCAAAGAAGGGAACCCTGGAACAACTAATAACTCATCCAATTTCTACAGGCTCAATAAAAGAAAACATCTACAACAAAATCTCTTTAAAACTTAAGACACAACAGAACTTGCTATCTAAAGGGAAACGTTGGGAAGACATCCATGACAGCTAAAAAGACTATAGTCAAAAATCCCGTACAGAACCTGTGGCACATTTCAGACTTAAAACAGGCCACGACTGCCTAGCAGGACATTTAAACCGAATTGACATCCTAACCAAAAGTGAATGCCAGGTCTGCAGGGCAGGCAATATGAATGCAGATCACCTACTTACATGCCCAGGACTTGATCCGGAAACCTTAAAAAGTGAGAACTTTACCAAATTATACTGGGATGCTAGAGATTTTATGAACTTTCTATGAACTTTCAACGCCTTTTATCTGACTTTGTTCACTGTTGTGCTTTATGCATCTCTTCAATGCTTAGTTCTTTGCTGTTTGTGTTGCCTGTAAATATGGATTAATTTTCCAAATAAAGCCATAGGTAAAAAATAAATAAATAAATCATCGCGTCAAGGCTAAACGCACGTATTTCTAGCTAAGTGAACGTGTCCTTCAGTATATTTGAGTTTGAACAGGTAGCTTGGGATAGTTTCAATTCATGAAATGGATAGATAACATATTCATTGAAAATGAATGACTTTCCATCCTTATATTTTCATTTTTAAAAAGAAATATTCCGGCGCTGCCACGTATATGAAAATAATATATCAAATTCATTCTTGCACGCGCCAATATATGAATAAATCACGTTTTTAATTCATGTCCATTTATTTTTACGGAAATGTTATAATTTAACTGGCAACAATGAAATGAAATGTTACAATGGCTTTGAACAAAAATGTTACGGGGAAGTAAGCGTAACATTTGAAATAAATTAGAGAAGGAAAATAATGAAATATAAAGAGGCAAGCGCGAACAAACGAAGTTTAAGGGGATAAATATACGGGGAAGACTGCAATGAGGATTGATGAACACAGGAGATGAATAAGTGATGGACTTAGCTAGATTCTAAAGAAGTAAGACGTGTAAAGGCAATTATGGGAGGAAAAGAGACGCCGCAAGGTGTGAAGTCTAGGTGGAGAAGCAATTAATGGTAGTAAAGGTACGGCACAGAAAAGAGATTGCAGATGGGGAGAATATATGACTTAGCCAAAAAACAAGGTGAACGAAAACAGATGTAGTTCCTGGAACACGGGGAAAGAGCAGTGGGAACAGAGGAAGATGTACGGATGGGCGGAGAAAGAAAGGTCCCCCAAAAACATAATTAAACCAATGAAAGAAGGAGAAGGATTTTTAGAGCCAATGGCGAAGAAAGGCTATCAAAGCGAAGAAAGAATAACGAGGGGAAGTAAGAGATATTAATGAAGGAAATAGAAAAAAAGAGAGCAGATCATATGATGCGGGGATCCTAAAAAGTTATTACGACCGAGGAGCATCAAGGACGAACACCTAGCTCGTAGTTAATGGCATGGGACGACGAGTTAACTTAGAACGAGAAAGCTTGAGATGAAACTCAGAGCCAGCGTATTATAAATTAATATAGCCGGCCGACGGCGTGGAAGCGGAGTGCCCCATCCCAAGAATCGAATCGCCTGAGCAGTATGACCTACCGTATGCTACAAGCTGAATTTACGGACCCTGGAAGCGTGCCTCAACCATAGAATGGGTTTGAAAGGAGGATTCCATGACGACGCGAGCGCATCTGATGTACTGCAGAACGAGTTCATCAAAGGATAGCGAGTTGAAAGACTAATTCCCAGACAGTGCCAGCGCATTAAATTGACTTCGTGAGAGTTCGTCAATCGAGGTATGTTTCATTTGTGCTCCGCATTGATCACTTGTTTTAAACGTGTGCCATCGCGATTTCTCATTCATACACCATATATTGTGAATGTATATATGATAGATCTTTTTGTTAGAAATTGATATAATGTTGAATTATGATTTCAAACTGATTAATAAAGGTCAATGGTATTTAAACGAATAAGTGTTAATATATGATTTATTGTGAGTTGATGAACGGGTTATAAAATCCATTAAATAAGAAAATATTGTAGTAAAGGTTTAATAATTGATAAGAAATTACTAGAGTGATAATTGTATTGTAGGAAGTAAAAAAATTAAAAGGGTTATAATGATATTGAATGAAACTGTAAAGGAAGTGATTATTTGAATTAACATAATGTATAAATATGCTCTACATGATTCCAATTAATAAATGTATCCATTATTATATCAATCAGATGGTCTGTAATGATTTGTAAAAAAAAAAAAAACACCACGCAGTACTTAATTCTACATATGTCAATCATATCATCGGGTATCATAATTAATAACCCCAATCAATCCATTATAAAAAATATCCGTTGATACCGCGTAAACTTGTTCTAACATAATTCGGGAATGGGACGTCGTAGCGAGATGTAACCTGGTCTATAACCTTCGCGCAAGTTCAAGCAATAAGTTGACCAAGTTTCATCGCAATCGGAGGAACGGTACGGTAGCGCATAAAATACGAACAAACAAACAAACATTCATTTATATATATATATATATAGAGAGAGAGAGAGAGAGATATATAATTGTGAAGTTTATATGATTTAACAGAGAAGTTAAAAACATGGTATATAAAAAGTTCTTTTTATCTTTTAATTATTGTTCTTTTAATTATTTTGTCTTGTCTTATAATTATCTTGCCTACTTAGGGACAACGGGGCCAAGAGTCGGTAGTATGTACTGCTTAACACTGCTTTAAAATCCTAAATTATTAGCAAGAACAGGCGAATCCTCATCTGCGTATTCAGTTTATTGTGACAAGAAAGTGGAAATTTCACGCCGCATACCTAACGGTAATGTCGGTTTATTGATTAGTGATTAATTATTTTGTCAAATGATAGAAATCTAGCACGTTTTTAGTTGATGTATTTCGGAGCCATTCAATTGAATGTTGATTAATCAGTATTGAACTATGGTATTTTGTTTTTATCAACCTAAATGCAGAATACAAGAATTCACATGTGTAAGCTGTACGAAAAATGAAGGCTTTAGACATGCTAATTACTTTAATTTTAGGTATTCCATTTTAATAGTCATCTTTCTGGACCAATTTTCCAAAATTTATTTATATATATATATATATATATATATATATATATATATATATATATATATATATATATATATATATATATATATATATATATATATATATATATATATATATATATATATATATATATATATATATATATAAATATATATATATATATATATAATGTATAAAAATTTAAACAAAACAACATAAACTAAAAAATAAAATAAGAAGGCGGACATAGACTGTCAAACAAATTTACTCAAAACCTACCGTAGCATTAAAAACATAAATAACTTTTCAATAAAAGATTGCGCAGTTGCTGCAAATCATCATATAGAAAAATTCAAATGTAACTAAATTTAACAGCGCAAGATAATTATAAGAAGAATGTAGACAAAAACAACAGAGAAATCAAGCACTCATGGCTCCACGCACCAGAGGCAAGATTCTCTAGTAGTGCCGGAACTAAATCAGAACTACGAGGTAACCGACAGGTCTCGTCATCATACAGGTTAACCAAATCAGTTACCTGAAGGGGAACTTTCTGAATAGGATGCAGGTATAACCAAAAGACATCCCAAGGCCCCGAGTTCCCCAATGAAACAGTTAGTCAATAGAAAATGAAAAGACACAGACAACTTACAGTAAGGGCTCAACGCACCCAACCTGCAATTACACATACAATCCTAGTGAAAAGACACAGATGTATACATACCCTAATTATATAGGTTACGGTTATGGCGAAACAGCAACCCAAATTTTCACTAGTAATGACGTCACTGTGGCAAAAAAAAAACAGCGCTACACCCCATTGAAGTTTTAAGAAATATGAAACCAGAAACGCTATCCTAAACAACTTTCAAAAATACCCGAGTCTAAATGCCATTTTTTTAAAACTTTTAACCCATTTAAACTGGCGTTGCGAAAACGCAACATTAATATCTGTATTTTTTAAAGGCATGTTCTAAGTTTTGTACGTCTGAAGTAACATTTTTATTTTCTTCCCTATACTTGATCATAATACATTTTTTGCTTCCACATATGTTCGCTTCTAGCACTTACAAAAAATTGTTTTTTTCTGGTGTTTTGAAAGGGAAAAAAAACAGTAATTTCAAATAATAACCTTAGATAGTAGCACATGTTAAATTTCCGATTTGATGCTTTTTCCGAGTTTACTAGAGACTAAAGAACAAAATGTCTTCAACGGGTAAGGCATAATTTTTGATTTTATGTTTCTCAATACATATTTTAAAAAATGTTGTGAAAACGCAACATTAGTCCAATGTGTATTACTTAATTCCAATGTGTGTTATTAGAGATGTCTAGTTTTTATGCAGTAGATTGGTATTTTTTTTCATTTCAGATAAGTTTGTCTCTAGAAAAAAGCGATTTTTGACATTGGAAGAGACATTGGAGAATTTTCATTCGCTAGATGATGATGATATTTCAGAATCGTCCTCAACAGAAGCTAACGATGAACCATAATTCTTCATTATCCCTCCAGATCCGGATGATTTGACGGATGAAGAAGCTATTGATGATAATATTTTATGTGGAAATGTCGAATCACCAAAAGACATTGCAGGTGAAATCGACATTTTTTTAATAAATGTAAAAGTAAGCAACATAGTAAGAAAAAGGAGCATATTGTATGGGAAAAATGGATACTCTACATGGATGTAATGAATTCAAATATAAGTTTATTAGAGTTTCAGAGATCTATATCTTTGAGGGAGCCATATCTTTGATAAAATGTCTTGCAGAAATGCAGATGAATTCTGTTTTACCTGAAACATTACATATTGGAAGACCATCTTCAATTCAAATTCTAAGTCTCAACGAATCTCGGAAATACCGTATGGGCCATATTATTACTAAAAATAATGAAAATAAGCAACAAAATTTAAACACTGCAAAAGTCAAACAATTACTGTATTTAATAAGTGCAATGTACCTCTTCATGCGAAATGTTTAAAATATTTTAAAAATTAAAAAAAAATATATATAATTTTAAATTTTTATATTTTAAAAATTTTTATACCGCTTTGGACTGATGTTGCGAAAACGCAACATTTTGTAACTCTCGTAAAAATAAATTTAATTTTATGGAAACAACTTATTTGTGTAATTAATGTTCTAAGAAGTGTTATAAAACTGTTTGGTGCATTTCCAATAAAGGAAAATGGAGCGGTCCTAAATGGGTTAAGTTGCCAAAATTTTTAGGGAAATTATTCTTACTTAGGTTTTCCTCGAAAATATAACTAAATTTAACACAGCAATATAATTATACGAATTATGTAGACATAGAAAATAGAGAAATCAAGCACTCAGGGCTCCACGCACCGGAGGCATTTCATTTCTATTGACTTACTGTTTCATTGGGGAACTCGGGGCCTTGGGATGGTTTTTGGTTATATCTGCATCCTATTCCGAAAGTTCCCCTTGAGGTAACTGATTTGTTTAGGTTTTCTGACGACGAGAGTTGTCGGTTACGTCGTACTTCTGGTTTAGTTCCGGAACTATTACAGAATCTTGCCTCTGCTGCGTGGAACCCCGAGTGCTTGATTTCTGTATTTTTTTTTCTACATTCTTCTTATAATTATCTTCCTCTGTTTTTATTCTAAATTTATTCTAAATTTAGTTATATATATATATATATATATATATATATATATATATATATATATATATATATATATATATATATATATATATATATATATATATATATATATATATATATATACATATATATATATATATATATATATATATATATATATATATACATATATATATATATATATATATATATATATATATATATATATATATATATATACATATATATATACATATATATATATATATTTTTATATATATATATATATATATATATATATATAGATATAGATATTATATATATATATATATATATATACAGTGAACCATATGTAGCCAAACATCTGTTTAAGCAGCCATATTTAGTTCAAAACCAATTAAAATTCCACATCTGCTTGACAGGATAGATATGACCATATTTGGGATCAACATTAGATACTAAACGCCGATCTCGCATGTACTTCTCAAAATTCCAGTAAAGTGCTCGAGGTAGTCTAGTGGTAATTCGTCGGTAACACAATTATTGTAAATAATGTCATACGAACAAATTATGAGATGAAAATGCCAATCATGAAAAGGTGTGATACTTGAATGATAAGCTTATTAATATCATCTGAAACTAACATGAGTCCGTGGTAGTTTAGTGGTAAAGAGTCGGATACCGGTGCTGAGGGTGCTCAGATTGAATCCCGACAAGCGCCCTTAAATACCTCCATGTCTAGGCCAGATATGGGCACGTTAAATCCGGAAAATCCCCCTATGAGATCAGAGAGAGAGAGTGTACGATCGCCCGAGATGCAGCCCGGGGAGGGGGTAATCGAGGTGGCACCCGGCTAGATCGAAATCCACCCTTGTGGTGTCATTATATACCGGAGCTGCACCCCTTACCACGCTAACCTAGATGCACCTGGTCTGGAATACTTCCAACCAGATGTTAGAAACAACAGCATTCATTTGTATTCGTTCATAGTACAAAATTTTCATGTCCAAAATTCAGGTTATTAATATTAGCATAACTTTGTGCTTCTGTATACAAAATTAGTCATTAAATTACTGAAAGAAATTGTATCTACATAACTGAGAGTATTTCGTCGTTTATATATAAATTTACAAAAGATGAAAATATAACAAATTATATTTAAGGAACATTTGGAAAGTTGAAAACGTAGTTGTTTAGATTTTTTTTAAGTTGTTGCTTCTGCTGAAATAACATTTTTGATAATAAATTCACTTTTATTTTCACAATTTGATTGTATTATTCACTCGATGAATACTGAAAGGCATTTTTGAGATTAAATAAAAGGCATACTCATGACATAAAGGCAAAAGTGTTGACTCATTACGAGTCTAGATTTGTGTTTTCAAAATATTAAAAAGAAGCACGCTAGTTTCATATTTTCATACATCATCTCGGATCTCTTGAGAGAGAGAATAATCGCGAGGAGGAAAAAAATGGGACTTTAAGTAAATCCTGCTTTCGGATAAATCCTACTTTTATTTCAATAAAATAGTTGAAAAGGGCTCCGAATTTCTCTTTTCACATAATGAAATGTCATGTGCTTACATTAAATTTTAACTTGTGCTGTGTATCACTGAATCCTTTTATTTCTGCTTCTGATCAAAATCCCTGAACTCATCTGTATAAACTAGAACAGAAGGGCCAAAATATAAATGCTTGAAAAATCAATTAAAGATTACTTTTTAAAATTAGGAACTTGCACAATGTTGCGAAAAAAGATAGATTAGTAAATACGTATTAAATTAGTAAATACGTAATTAAATTAGTAAATACGTAACGTGCAATTACTTTGTAATCAGTATAAACGATTTCAATGAATGATAAATCAAGTATGTTGGTATTTCCTGGCATATATATATTTTAAATGTCTAAAGTGATTTAATATTTTAGTACTACAGCTTAAGATTTTCCATGTGTATGTATAATAATTTGAAACCAACTATTAAACAAATTTGTTATTTATATATATATATATATTATTCTGTTTTGGGTTGTTGGGGAAAATACCGCAATAACTATAATTGTTTACTCGTGTTCGTAAAATGGTTATGGTCAAGGAAGTTAATTTTGGGTTCGTTGCCAATATAGAAATCATTCAAATACTACCTGATTGCTTGACCAATTACTCATATTTTTGATTGCGTTGTGTTTTAAAATAATATAATCATCTGATTGAACTTATAATTAATAGATTTATTAAAACAAAACACATACTAATTCATAACAATACACATCACATTTACTATATAAAATACCTTATTAAGTCCTTATACTTTTTAAATATACATTGACTTTCATTTTACGCAATTAAATATGGGTAACTTATTCATCAGCAATGCTTTTATCAATGAGGTATTATACTAAATACATAGTTTTACAATTCGACTTATTCATTTAACTTTGGTATCAGTTAATTAACTATGGATGAGAGGTAATCAGGCAAACACTGAATTATGGGATCAAGAATGAACTGCCAAACGTACCTTCACTGCCGTTTTCATTTGTAAATAGCGGCACGTGTCTTGGATCACGTCGTACATCACTCGGCTACTGTTCAGGCTGGGGGGTCAGCGGGCTGCTGCTATCGGGCCGGCATTCATTAGGTCCCTGGGGAGATCTGGTCCCTGGGGTTTTGCTTCTCTGTCGAGCGGATAACTGTCGGAACTCGCCTCCTTCCACGATCACACTGTCATTCGTCTGGGCAGAGCTATCATCACGTCTCTGTATTCTCAGTTCATCCTTTTTAGCCAAAACAAATCTCCTTACCTAATCTTTTTCTTGCTTCTTTTTATATTTTTTCCTTCCGCAACTAAACTCCTCCCATTTTCTCTCGATTGGACCATTATTTCTTCTGGAAGTTTCCATCCCGCCCTGCTGAAGGCGTGTCTCATCATCTCATTATCACAACGCTTCTCGGCACTGTATTTTATCTTTTCCGCTGTCATCTTGCTTCTTATTTTCTTGGCTAAGTCATATATTATCCCCGTCTTTCATGCTTATCTATTCACATTTCTATCTTTTAAAGACTTGTTTTTTTTAAACCCTTCCCCATCTGCAATCTCTTTTCTGTGCCATAATTGCTCCGGCCCACCTGGACCACCTGGACTTCACCTTGTGGCGTCTCTTTTCAGACCTTAGTTGCCTTTCCACGTCTTACTTCTTTAGGATCTAGCTAAATCCACTGCCTATTCATCTCCTGTATTCATAAATATCCTGTTTCAATCTCATTTAGGGTCTATTCTTTCTAGCCTGTTCGTTTCATCTTCCGCCATCTTTCAAAGGTTTGTTCATTATTCTTTAATTCCATACAATGTCACTCTTTAACCGTGACATATATTATTATTATTTTTTTTAATAATTTTCTAAGATTAAGAAGCAATGAAATTTACTTTATTTCCACGTGCCAATGGTAGATTATTCTGAAATCTTCTGAAAATTAATTTTAAAGCATTTCCTGGAAGAAAAAAAACAGATAACGTATTTTGATAAGTAATCAAATATGTAACAGCATCTTCTATCTATATAAATAAAGCAAAGTTTCTCTATGTATGTAGGTATGTATGTATATATCATATACAAATCTACCTTTCTTGACGAATCTTGTTAAAAATTCGTATACTTATGTTTTGAAGTCTTGGAATACTTGTAAGATAAGTTTGAAAGCTTTAAAATAATTATAATAATTTTTAATTAATAAAAAAGCAACAATTTTGAAGGGTGACAACAATAAATGGAAGCTGTTACATTTCCGGGAATCACCCTATGTATCTCGCTAACTTGCGATTGTTTACTTTCTGAAATTTAATAATTTGGTATATTATTGTGTTTGTATTTCAGAATGCTTAGTATACTATAATTTATATTGTTCCTAATTTTATAATTCACGATGTACTTTTAAAATCATGAAAATTAGTATATCTTGACTAAAAAGAATCTGTCTAAACTTTAAGCACAGCTTTGTGATTTGTGCTGCACATGCGCTCATTTTGGATGTTAATACTAGATGTTGCAAGGTAAGAGAGAGCATTTATTGATTTTTATTTTCATTTTTTGTTTTATTAAAAGTTAATTTTCTAATATTGCTCTTTCTGCTTTCTTTTTTTTCAATGGAAAGCAAAATAAACTTGCCGTAACAGTTGTCATTCTTCATTATACATAAACGTCAATTCCAGTGCCCCGCACGTTAGCGTAAGATATCAAGAGATAAATAAAAAATATGCCCATGCGGTGACGTCAAACTTAATCTCTTTTGAATTATTTATTATTATTTTTAAATCTTTGTTTATCATGATACAATTCGGTATTTTAATTTTGTGACAACATTGATTGTTGAAAACCTTTCATTTCATTTATCCCGTACCTTTCATTTTAATACTTTTCAACTGTGTTAATTCTCAGCATACGGATTACCGTTTTTACAAGTTGCCTGTGTTCACTTTTTCTGTATACTGTCATTTTTTGTTTAATTTAGTTACTTTTTTGCATATTCTTTCTTTTTATGCTTCTGTCTGAAACTCTCTGGAATATCTTTTATTATCATTCTAAAGTAGGAATTAAGCAAATACTTGCTCCAACTAGTGGGACGCAAGGGGACTCATCACTTTTAAATCTTTAAAAAATCGATTTTTTTTTTTGCATTTTTAGAATATTTGAACATTTCTGAATCATTTAAAAAAAACGCGTTAAAATATTCCAATTAGAACATATAAAATTACGACGTGAAAGAAATAGTTCCGATGTAAACATACCAGTGTGGGACATTTAACTCACCCAGCTGTGGTTTGTTTATGTTTACTCTCTCTAGTCTCGTCATCATTTCTCCCTTTTAGTTTTTTTGCTAACTCCGTGTTTATTATCCATGCAGTTATTTTTATCAGTAGGATCGGAGCAGCTCAACTTTTAGGCAAATTTTTGTATACTGTTTACAATACGCATTGAGATTCACGTGTGAATCTCATTCAAATCTGGCTACGTTGTTACTGCATATCAATCGTTTTCCTTGTTATAATTAGCATATCTCTTTGCTATTTTATCTGATAACCATGATTAAAGACGATAATAGAAAAAAATCGGGAAAGAAACCAAAGAAATGTAAATTCAGAGATAACCATTTACCAAGTAAGACTCTCAAACAAAACGTCTCAGTGCTTCGATTTAAAAGTTATATTGTTCGTTTGATGTCATGAAATATGACGAATTAAAATGTTACTCTTTTAATGATAATACATTGTTTTTAAAATTATTCAAGATTGTGTCGTTTGCAAAATTTGTGGTGAAAATATAACCATATCATCCACTGTTGTCTATGGACTCTCAGAAAACATTGAAATTTATGCAAACCTGTGTTGAAGTGTCATCCTGTCGAAACTCAGCCATGCTGGAAAAAAGAAAATGCTTGCCTGAAATAAACTCAAGATTTATTTATGCCATGAGAACCCCAGGGAACGGACTATCAGGTGCTAAAACATTTTGTGGCGTTAGGGACTATCGAATTTATGACGAACTACTTCAAATGGATGACAACGAAGATTGGGCTTTTTGTTTTATTGTAACATTTAACAATTGTAAAAAATAAATAGAAAAATGTTTCCCCAGATAGGGATTTCAACGGGGGTTACATGACCATTTTTTACGAGAGCGAGGAGCAAACTGAGAAGCGAAAACTTCTCCCTCTCTACGGGCGTCGCAGCAACCCCTCGATACAATTTTCTATACACCCCACCGTGAACAAAATGTTCACCTCTAATTACACAATATGTAGGGTATATAAACTACTTAATAAAATGTCACTAACACTCAAAATGCAATACAATAATCAAATTTACATCAATGCGAGAACAAATATTATTTTAAACTTACTGACAAAAAGAGACCTAAATTTATGTACACAGTTCTTCAAAACAAATTTAAAATTTTCATAATCTAAGAAAAGGTATTAAAGTATATACAAAACATTAATCATTTAATTCAAGAGGATATATAAGTTGTATGGGACGTTTATACTGGCCACTTGAAGTACGAACAAGACAAGATCTTATGTGTCCATCACGATCTACGAATACTTCATCGATGATACCTAAAGGCTACAGTAATTTAGATTTCGCTGACCCTTCCAACAAGACTACATCACCTTCTTTTAAATTATCTTTAGGAGAAGGAACTATAAAATTATGGGCATTTCTTAATTGAAGCAGATAATTTTCCTTCCACTTACGCCAAATTTGCTTCAAAAGTTTAGATTTGTACAATTTTGTGCGATTTAAATTTTCCTTTGTCGATAACTCATTGTAGAAAAGATCAGCAAAATGCACAGGATAACTATAATTTTGACCAGGAAACAAAAATTGAGCCGGAGTAAGAGGCTGTGGCTCATTTAAATCATTACTTACGTAGGTAAGTGGCCGATTATTTAAAACACATTCGATTTCTGTGAGGATAGTCATCATTTCTTCCAAAGATAATAAAGCCTTGCCTAGGATCTTTTTCAAAGGATCCTTAACACTTTTCATGAGCCTCTCATAAAACCCACCCCACCATGGGGCACTAGGCACAATACATTTCCATGTTACGCTGTTAATAGCAACAAAATCCTTCAAATTTTTGTCTAGAATTATTTTTGAAAATTGTCCTAAAATGTCATTTGTGGTTTTGAATGTTTTAGCATTATCCGAAATGATGACTTCACAATTTCAACTTTGAGCCAGAAATCGCCTTAAAGACAAAATAAAACTTCTAGTTGACATGTCGGAAATGAGTTCAATATGAACTGCTCGTGTCACTCCACAGGTAAACAAAGCAATGTAGGACTTACGAATGTCCTTATCTGATTTCAAATAAACAGGTCCTGTGAAATCGACCCCTGTAACTGAAAATGGCGGCCTTTCCAAAATCCTGTCCTTTGGCAGCTGAGCAGTTACTTGTCTCGCAGGTTTCAAAGTATACTTCCGACAAATCAAACATTTATTCAAAATTTTCCTTACGTCTTGCCTACCCTTCACAATCCAAAATTTTGTACGAATTTTTGCCAAAGTAGCTGACACCCCACCATGTAAAATTTTGCTATGTTCTCTAATTATCAATAATTCTACAAATTTTAATTTAGGCAAAATAATACGATGAATTTCATTCTCAGATAATTCCCCCTGCTCAATCCTCCCCTTTAAACGAAGTATTCCATTATTGTCTAATAATGGGGCTAAACTAAAGATTTTGGATTCGGTGGGAACTGGCTTGCAGTTTTCAAACAATGCAATTCCGAAGGATAGGCTAGAGACTGTTCGAACTTTATCCAAGTATTTTCTGCAATTTCTAATTCAGTTGCAGTAAGTGGATCATTTTCATATTCTAAATGCTTCAATTTCGCGATAAAACTATTAACCAATGCAGTAATACTTAAAACTTTCATTAAATTAGAAAAATTGTTCAAATTCAAAATAAACCATTCGTTCTCTGAAATACAATTATTTTGCACAATTACTTCACAGTTTTTTCTCAATTCAAGATCACAATTAGGTTCAAAATAATCAGAATCAAATTTTTCACAAGGGGGCCAAAATTTCGGTGGTTGTCTCAACCACGGCGGTTCATACCACCACAATGAACTTTCAGCCAAGTCTGTGGCGGACATACCCCTAGATAGCACAGCTGGGTTCTGTTTACCAGGGCAAAAATGCCATCTGCCAGGTTCAGTTAAAGACTGAATTTCTTCAACCCTATTTTTTACAAAGGGTTTGTATTTGCTAGATTTACCCTTAATCCAAAAAAGTGTTATCTGAGAGTCACTCCAATAGAAACATTTAGCATCAAATTCCAAGCATTCTTTCACTTCTTTAACCAACCTAGCAGATAACAATGCTCCCATTAATTCCAGCCTCGACAAGGTTATAGTTTTTAATGGTGCTACCCTGCTCTTTGAGCATATGAAACTTGTGATTACCTTACCGTCAGCAGAAACACTTCTCAAGTACAGCACAGTTCCATAAGCTGTTAACGATGCATCTGAAAAACAATGAAGTTCAAATGATACAAATTCAGAATTAAGCTCGGAAAGGTAATATCTTGGAATCTTGACATTGGTCAATTGTTCTACATCCTTGCACCACAAGTGCCACTTATGAGTCAGTTTCTCTGGCAATTCTTGGTCCCAGTACAAACCCAATGTCCACAGTTCTTGAAGTAAACACTTCACCCTTACAATGAACGGTCCGACGAAAACAATCGGGTCGAAGAGTCTACCGACAATTTGTAGAATAAAACGTTTGGTGTCTATTCTGCGAGATACGAATTTCACAAGTTCTGTGGTGGAAAAGTATATCGTATCACTATCTGGATCCCAGGCCAAACCTAAGACCTTCGACGATAAGCCAGAACGAACAAGAGTGTCCAGCTGTTCAACTTCAATGTTGTTGGCTCTCCACAATTCACGAAGTTCGGATGAATTAGTTGTCCACTTTCTGAGTACCATTCCAGCATCGCTGAATATTTTTACACTTTCTAATGAGGTTTTCAGAGCATCTGAAACCTCTTCTCTTCCTCCTATTTGATCGTCGACGTAGACACAATTGGAAAGTAGATTCGATGTAGCTGGCAGTTGTTCTTGGTATTTCTGAAAATGGTACTTCAGAGTGGCTGCAAGAAGGTATGGACTTGATGTTAGCGCAAAGAGAACCCGCGTGAAGTTGAGCACAAATGGTACCAGCATCGCTGAATATTTTTACACTTTATAATGAGGTTTTCAGAGCATCTGAAACCTCTTCTCTTCCTCCTATTTGATCGTCGACGTAGACACAATTGGAAAGTAGATTTGATGTAGCTGGCAGTTGTTCTTGGTATTTCTGAAAATGGTACTTCAGAGTGGCTGCAAGAAGGTATGGACTCGATGTTAGCCTAAAGAGAACCCGCGTGAAGTTGAGCACAAATGGTTGTTCATTAGGGTCATCAACCCAGAAGAAACGAGTGAATTGGCGATCTGATTCCTCCAATTCTATTTGCAGAAAAGCCGACTTTACATCAGCTGTGAACGCAACAGCATTCTGGCGAAATTTCAAAAGCAATTGGAATATGTTGGGATGCAAGTTCGGACCTGCGTGCAAACAGTCATTGAGAGATATTTTCTCTTTGTCATGTGCAGATCCATCGAATACTTTGCGTACTCGACTAGTTGTTTTGTCTTTCCGTATGACAACGTGATGGTGCAAATAAAATGATCTTTCTTCCGGATTTTTTAGAGCAGTTTTTTCAACGATACCTTCTTTCAAATATTCATCAACAACACCTTTGTACTCATCGAAAAACCTGTTATTCATCTTTAACTGGCGAGTCAATCCTTCAAACCTTTTACGAGCAACTCCTATATTATCCTCTAAACCATCCTTCACACCCGACCTCCACGGCAATTTTACTGGATAGCGCCCATCAACAAAACGAATCGACTCATTGAACTCTCTAATCATCTCCTGATCCCTAATATCAACACCTGAGTCACAATCCTGCACCCCTAAACTCTGCAAGTCCCAAAACCTTCTCAATTCTGCCGAAATTGAATCTTCTTGATCGAGGACCATATTGACAGATGTAAGTTCGTCAGCCTCACCACATCTCCCATGAAGCGACCACCCTAGACAAGTTTCAATTGCCACTAACGAAGAATTCAACCTTTCGACACCTCTAGTTAAATTCCAGTAGTAGTCCGATCCTATCAATAGCGAAATAAACTTGTCTGATGACTCATCTGAACATGTCAAAACAAATCCCTTAGACTTCATTTCTTCCGACACCTCTTTACTGGGAAGTTTCACAACAGCGTTTGATATTTCCTCGACCTCTACCGCATCAACGATAAACTCCTCTCCGTTCAACACATTTTTAAAAACTATCTCCACTCTGCGACAAATTTCGGTACTAGGAGCCTTAGCACCAAACGAATAAATTTCCAAATTTTCGGAACCCAAAACCTTTAAACCTAATCTCTCCGACACCCTTTTTCGGATAAAACTACGTTGTGCACCGTTGTCAAATAAAACTAAGGCTAATCCCGATTTTATCGACCCACTATTTCTGCTTTAACGCACTGCAACAAAACCCCACTCAAATCATTTACCACATTGTTTAATGACACGTCATTCTCAACCTCCACTCTCGGCTTCTTGTCATTCTCGAGTTTAAAGCAAATGGATTTGGCGTGGCGACCCTTACAAAAGCTACATGTTGGCCCCTTGCATCTTTTTACGAAACAGTTAACCCATTTAGGACCGCTCCATGTTTCCTTTATTGGAAATGCACCAAACAGTGTTTTAACACTTCTTAGAACATTAATTACACAAATAAGTTGTTTCCATAAAATTAAATTTATTTTTACGAGAGTTACAAAATGTTGCGTTTTCGCAACATCAGTCCAAAGCGATATAAAAATTTTAAAAATATAAAAATTTAAAATTATAAAATTTTGTTTAAAAATTTTAAAATCTTTTAAACATTTAGCATGAAGAGGTACATTACACTTATTACATACAGAAATTGTTTGACTTTTGCAGTGTTTACATTTTTTTGTTTATTTTTACTATTTTTAGTAATAATATGGCCCATACGGTTTTTCCGAGTTTCGTTGAGAATTAGATTTTGAATTGCAGATGGTCTTCCAATTTGTGAAGTTTCAGGTAAAACAGAATTCATTGGCATTTCTTCAAGCCTTTTTATCAAAGATATGGCTCTCTCAAAGATATAGATCTCTTAAACTCTAAGAAACTTATTTTAGAATTCATTACATCCATGTAGAGTCTCCCTTTTCCCCATACAATATGCTCCTTTTTCTTACTATATTGCTTACTTTTACATTTATTAGAAACAAAAATGTCGATTTCACCTGCAATGTCTTTAGGTGATTCGACATTTTCACATAACATATTATCATCATTATCTTCTTCATCCGTCAAATCATCCGGATCTGGAGGGATAATGACGAATTATGGTTCCTCATTAGCTTCTGTTGAGGACGATTCTGAAATATCATCATCTAGCCCATGAAAATACTCCAATGTCTCTTCCAATGTCAAAAATCGCTTTTTTCTAGAGACAAACTTAACCGAAATGCAAACAATACCAATTCACTGCATGAAAAACTAGGCAGCACTAATAAAACACATTGGAAATAAGTAATACACTTTGGACTGATGTTGCGTTTTCGCAACATTTTTAAAAATATGAATTGAGAAACATAAAAACAAACATTATGATTTATCTGTTGAAGCCATTTTGTTCTTTAGTCTCTAGTAAACTCGGAACAAGCATCAAATTGGAAATTTATCATGTTCTACTATCTAAGGTTATTATTTGAAAATAGTCTTTTTTTTTCCCTTTCAAAACACCAGAAAAAAACAATATTTTGGAAGTGCTAAAAGTGGGGAAATGAGGAAACAAAAAATTATTATGATCAATTGAAGTATAGAGAATAAAATAAAAATGTTACTTCAGACGTACAAAATTTTGAACATGGCTTTAAAAAATACAGAAAATAATGTTGCGTTTTCGCAACGCCAGTCTTAAATGGGTTAATCTTACAACACATCAGACAACGTTTTTCACGGACTAGCTTATCATTCCTTTCCTGGAGAGTCAAAATATCACACTCTGAGCTCCCATGCTGTGAGTCATTACAAAAAAGACACCTGCTAGAACTCGCGCTCTTCGATACATTGGCGTGAAGTTCCAAAGCTGACTTATTTATGCGATTCGGCTGAGAGTTAGACCCCCCTCTGAGTAGCAATGGGGAGAATTGAGGGGTGGAGTGACCTTAGATTCGCTGAGCTTTCTCCCTCGCACTCACCTCTTTGTACAAGAAGCTCATTAACTCTTGCAGATCATGACATTTATCTGCACTGACTTTAGGAAATTCTAACGTTATATCATGTGGGAGATTTTTCAAGATTATGTTTGTCAAAAGAGTACTGTATGTTTCGGAATCTATTCCCAGACTTTGCAAACATCGAATCTGTGTTTGACAATCGAAATACAATTTACGCAAAGCCTAAACGTTAGAAGAATTTTTGACTGGTTTAATATTAAGCAAATTTGAGATGTGCGAGTTTATTAAAATATCACTTTGGCCAAAAGTTTCAGAAATCAACTTGATTGCTTGCGCGTAATTTTCTTTATTAATTGAAAACCCCTTTATGCTGCAGAGAGCCTTCCCGCCTAACATGGACTTTAAATAGCAAAATTTATCAACTTCATTTAAATTTGGGTTATTGTGGATTGAATTTTCAAATTGATTCCAGAATTCAAGAAATTCGGACGGCTCTCCATAGAATTTTGCAATAGACAATTTGGGAAGTTTAGCAGTAATTTCTACACGAGTTTTCGATGGTAACGAATTTCCGGTGGTTCTATGTTCAGTGGTAGAATTTACGTTTAACGATTTAATTTTATTTTGCAATTTAATTTTTGCAGAAATTATCTTTTCACAATATTCATCTACAGTTAAAACTGCAGCCCTTATTTCATCTTCATCATTAATTAGTTTATCTATGTCATCATTTAACATACTCAAAATTTTACTTTTACTAATTAACTGTTCAAACAAAGACTCACAGACATCAGGATTCAGATCCGGTTCTAACAAATAATTATCAATTTTGTCAATTATCTTTGTTAATTGTTCTCTATAAACATCCCGTTTTGTTTTGAGCTTTATCAATTTCGACATTTTGACAATCGCTAACACAAATCAACAAATATTACAAAATCAACCTCAACTACAACAATTTCTAACACAATTACTACAACAATTAAACGAAACCAAACTAACGAAAACAGAATAGCAAAGTCAACAAAATAACTAACGACAATCAAAACAAATGTCACAATAAACCAATTCAACAAAAACTTTCAACAAAAATTTCAACAAATTTTCTCACCCAAAACGACGACTTGAACACACTTCGAAAACGAACCGATGAGCACAAAAAAAGTCCGATTACGACACACTACAAAATATCCGCAACATGCACCACTATCGAATTTATGACGAACTACTACAAATGGATGACAACGAAGATTGGGCTTTTTGTTTTATTGTAACATTTAACAATTATAAAAAATAAATAGAAAAATGTTTCCCCAGATAGGGATTCCAACGGGGGTTACATGACCCTTTTTTACGAGAGCGAGGAGCGAACTGAGAAGCGAAAACTTCTCCCTCTCTACGGGCGTCGCAGCGCCCCCTCGATACAATTTTCTACAGGGACTTGCCTCCACCTATTAGGGCCTGTTCACATAGGAGTCCGTTGCGTTGCGTTAAGGAAAAGATGACGTTGAGACGAAAATAAACCAATCATATGCCTCCAAACGATTAGTAATGAAATTTTTAACGCCTATGATTGGTTTGTTTTCCCCTCAACGCCATCTTTTCCTTAACGCAACGCAACGCAACGGACTCCTTTGTGACCAGGCCCTTACTCTTTCAGCGTACAATTCAGTGATCAGACACATAAAAGATGCCTCATCTGTTGTCGCTAAAAGAAGTATATCTTCTGCTGTCGAAGCAGAAATTTTAATTTCTTATTACACTTATTACACTTAATTTATTATTACACTTAAAAGTGTAATAATAATAATTCAGATTTGACTGTTAGTGGTCATACATTCTTAGTTGGAGTGTGCACTGTGATAGGAGCTCTGTGTGGAAAAGTAATAGATATAGAGGTGCTTTCTTCATACTGCAAAGGGTGTGATTATTGGAAAGGTAGGAGATCTGGGGATGAGTATGAGAAATGGTATTCAGACCATTCCAATACATGTAAAAAAACATAGTGGTTCTGCTGCAATGATGGAAGTTGTTGGAATACAAATAATTTTTCACCGTTCCAACATTATACATAATGTACGTTATGCACACTATGTAGGTGATGGCGACTGCAAAACCTTCAATTCTGTCCAGCAATCTGAGCCTTATGGGAAAGATATCACCATAAGTAAAATTGAATGTGTCGGGCACATACAAAAAAGAATATGCACCAGACTGTGAAAGCGAAGCAGGAAATGAAGAGCAAAAAACTTAGTGATGGAAAAACTTTAAGTGCTTAAGATCGTCTTACGGACGATGTAATAAATAAACTGACTATTTATTTCGGGAATGCCATTAGAAAACACTGCACGTCAGTAAAAGACATGTAAAAAGCAGTGTGGGCAATATTTTATCACAAACGATCAACAAAACTGGAACCAACTCATCATTTTTGCCCAACAGGAGATGATTCGTGGTGCTCATATCAAAGAGCATGTGCACAAGGATATCTACAGTCTTTCAGACATAAAAATTCAATTCCACCACCTGTAACGGATACTATAAAAGATATATTTAAAGATTCGTCCATGCCATCATTGCTGAAAAAATGTTTAGGAGGGCATACTCAGAATCCAAATGAGTCTTTAAACTCTTTGATTTGGAAGATATTCTGGCTGCGGTTCAAACATTGGCCAGGTAGTGGTGAATGAAACCATTATATTATACAATAATGGTCAAGATAGTCGACTAAATATAAAGGAGGAACTTGGATACCAAATTAGTGATTATGCAACAAATTTTGCATTCAAGACTGATCAACATTGTATTCAGTCGGCTGAAAAAAAGGCAGAGATGTCTATATTTGAGGCATGCAGAGCAAGAAAACGAGCCAAAATTTCTGCAGAAATTGCAACGGAAGCACAAGAAGGTGCGGTGTATGCAGCTGGACAGTTTTAAACTCCTTTGATGACAGTTAATAGATCGTAAACTTAAAAACTGTCAAATTTTAACTTTAAAAGCATTTTTCTCAAAATCATGATTTTCATATTTGCGCGCACTATATAAAAAAAACTACTGCAGATATTGCTTTCAAATTTTCCGGGTAAGTGTATAATGATGATACCAAAAATATCCACCTAATTGTTTCTTAAAAAATTTATTTTGCTAAGAATTTATATGTCATATGACTTGTAATTTTAATGTGCTTTTTCAGTTTTTTAAAATCTGATTGTCCTGGAGTAAATATTATCTGGTGTTTTAAATTTTAAATAGGTGTAGAATTATACCTAATGTTTTTACATAACAAAAATGCAAAAAAAAAATTATTGAAACTTTGTTAATATTGTTGTAAGTCTGCGCACAGTGTAGCAGTATAAATTTAAAATTTTCAGAAAATGCACCAACTTTTTACTTCATAAACAAAATTCTTATTTACTTGTAATAAAATTAATTCAAGAAACATAATATAAAAGGTTTAGAGAAGTAATACTGAAAATGTGATGTATAATGGATTATATCAAAAAAAGATATAGAAGTTCGAAAAACAACCAAAATTGTGATATTTTTACTTGTGTCAAAGTGATGAGTCCCCTTCATTGTTTACGAGAGGTGTATTAAAACAACTGTTAGTTATGTTTGTGTTTAGTTTTGATTAATGCTATTCCATTTGCGTGCTTTTAAGTATCATTGTTTACTGTTTTCACTTTTTATATATTTTGTATTTGCTGTGTAGTAACATTTTGTTCTTTTATTTATAGAGCTTTAATTGCCACATCGTAGAACATCAAACAACCTTTATTGTGAATTTTTAAATGATTATGCCGAAGGATGGGAGGTATTACTTTGCTCTTGGACGGTGACTTCTGACGGACTCTGCCTGTTATTCCACGTGGAACAAGAACTGATGAAATACATGCATGCCTGAAATCTCCAGTCATATGGTATAAAATTGAAACGCTTGATAATCAAACTTATATGAGGGTTCATATGACAGGTGATGCTGATGCACATCAGTTTTCTGATACTTTACTTCAAATAGGAAATGGAAACTTGATGTCTCATGGTGAGAATGTACTTAAATCAGTGGAAGTTATTGGACGGTTAATTAAAAATCATGAAGATTTGTTACAAAAAGTGTTTCCCAAACTCTCAGCATTTTAAAGATCATAGTTGGTTACGTGAAAGAGCTATCCTTGCACCAAAAACGACATCGTTATACTCATTAATAAGCAGCTTTTAGAACATTTGCCTGGCACATCTCAGATTTATAATTCTGTTGAAACAGTTTGTGCTACAGATGATAGAGTACTTTACAACATTCCATATGCGGGAGGGGAAAGTCTTGAATAAATAATTTTTCGCCCATACGCGGAGGGGTGGAGGGAAGGGAACTTCTCGCCGGGGGGGGGGGGGAATAATTTTTCCTCTGCCAGCGACTGTTTGCAGGACGTGAGATGCGTAACCACACTATTTAAATACCGTTATTAATTGTATTTTAGTGTTTCAATTCTCTGACAATGATTGCTGAAGGGTGCGGGTCCCTAAACCGACCGGCTAGACGGACGAAGCTTGGCTAGTCCTTTTTATAAATTTATATATACAGTGAAACTTCTCTATGGTGGTCTTCAGTGGTTCCGAGAAAAGGGGCCGTATTGAGGGGTGGCTTTCGAAATGAGGTTTCTTCAATAACATTGGCTCTACGGATTCTTTAATTGGTTTTGAACAAAATATGGCTGTTTAAACCATACCACCACCTTGAACAGCCATCGGTTGACATGCCTGGTCCATGGATTCATGAGGTTATCTCCATACCCGTACACGTCATTTTGCCCCATACAATTGGAAACGAGATTTGTCAGACCAGGCAACGTGTTTGCAGTCATCAACAGTCCAATGGAGGTGTTGACGGGCCCAGGCAATGCGTAAAGTGATGTGCCGTGCAGTCAACAACGGTACACGAATGGGCCTGAAGCTCCGAAAACGCATAGCGATGGCGGTTCGATGAACAGTTCGCACGATGACATTTCTTGATGCCCCAACATTGAAATCCGCAGCAATTTAAGGAATTGATGCCCGTCTATCTCGTTTAAGTATTCTTGTCTGTCATAGACGGTCCAGATTTTTCAAGGTCTTTTCCAGAAGAACTGCAGGCAGAGATTTGATGTTTTGCCGGATACCTGATATTCACGGTACACTCGTGTAATGGTCTTGCGCTAAAATCCAAAATGCATCGCTACCTCGGAGATGCTATGTCCCATCTCTCGTGCGTTGACTACTGTCACACTACGTTCAAAATCACATAAATCGTGATAGCCTACAATTGTAGCTACAGGGACCGATCTAACAGCTTCATCAGACACCTTGGTTGCATATATCCATTATTTGCCTACGCAGGCCAATAACATATTTTTGGGGCTCTTCAGTGTATATACACGTGGCTATCAATATCAGTGGTGTTTATGAATGTGCTTCAAATTCCTTAAAAAAGAAGTCTGGCGACCGGTATTTTTTTATATAATATATTTTATGTATTATTGTACTGTCAGGTAGCAGTAATGAAGCTAAGGGCATCGTGCTTTTGAGGGGAACAGCGTAAAATATCAAACCTTGATATTTGCGAAAAGGGCAAATTGTTGGAGCTCGTTTAAATTGGAGTATTTGTTCTTTCGAACTCTCGGCTAATGGGTTTTCTTCAAGATGTGGTACCGAAACTCATGATAGTATACAGAGTGCATGGAAAACATCATTTACCAAACAGAATAGTGGAAGAAAGGGAGTGCTCAGTGAAAGAGATGGACGAGGTATTGAAGCGGATTGTGACATGAAGAAAAAAAAACAACTGCAACCAAAATGACCGAAGAGCTCAATCTATATCTGCATGTTCCGGTATCAACCATAAGAGGTAGAAGGGAACTTCACCAACAAAGCATTTACGGAAGAGTAGCTATTCCCAACCAACTTGCAATAGATGTCAATACAAAATATCGCCCACAATGGTGCCGCGAGCACAAATCCTGGTAAGAAATAAGTCGAAAAACGGCATTTGGTCCGACGAATCATTGTTCCCATTGTTCCCCGCAACAGGACGTGTGTATGTTTGTAGAACATCTGCACAAGCGTAAGATTATAGCTGTCTCATCTTAACTGTCAATCATGGAGGTAGATTTATTAGGGATTAGGATTGCATCTCATGGTTTTCTTCAAGCCCTATCGTAACTCTAAAAGGGAGATTGAATGGGAAGGGCTATGTCGAAATTTTAGCTCTATCCTATGGTGCAAACACTGTTTCTTGCAGGAGATGACATGCTCCGATATGATAATCCCCCCTATACATACAGCTAAATCTATCAAGTATTGGTTTGAAGAGCTTGAAAAAGAAGTCAAATTTCTTATCTTTCCCTGAACAATGCCCCCGACTCTATATCATCCAACCACTATAACTGCCCACATAAGCGGATAGAGCCAGGTATTGATATCCACCACAGCATCTCTACAGGAACTTTCATGATTTTTCCCTGAAAAATGGTATAATATTTTCTTAACCACTATTCATGACTTGTATAATCCAATTCCTAGGTAAATCAGGTGGTATTACATAACAAAGGTGATCCTGCTGCCTTAGTGTTTCCATTATTTTGATAACCACCTGCATATATATATATATATATATATATATATATATATATATATATATATATATATATATATAGATATAGATATAGATATAGATATATATAGATGGCCGATTTAGTAACCCATCAGTATCACGGACGCTCAAAGCTCGTTCAAAGTAAAAATTTTAAAAAAATGTAATAATGTCTGTGACAATAAAGATCGGTGACAGCAAAAAATTAAATATTTTTTGATAAGCGTAAAAGAAGGTGGATACAAAACGTTAAGCCTTTCATAAAGTGGAAATGGAAATCTTTTCACTTGTAAGGAAGAAAGAAAAAAATGTGAACAAGGTTTTCTATTTTCTTTCTGGCTTAGGAAAGTACGAAGAAGTTAATACTGTCCTGAAAGTTATATTTTCTTTTTGTATGTGATACATATGGTAAGAATTATGGAATTATTTCCACGATCTTATTGGATTTTTTTTTCTTGGTAATTTAGGGGGGTTCTCTGACAGAGGATAATGAAAATAAAAATAAATATAATTAATATTGTAATTGTAACGAATATGTTCATAATATTTTTTAATGATGGTTTTGAAACACGGTACTGTCAACATTAAACCTTTCCCAAATTAAGAATTACAATGAAATAGCAACCGATCATAACGGAATTTATCATAACAGTTAAAAATTTCTATGGTGTATCGTTTTTCGAAAGAATACTTTATTTTCCACTTAAAAAATATATTTTGTCCGCAATTAGTTCCTAACACATTAAATTTTGATACATTTCAATGATTCTTAGTATAAAGGATGTACATGGATAAGTATAGAACATGGCCATATCATTTATTTTCGATAATAATTGTGCAGGCCGATACAAGAAGACGCGCATGTAAAACGTGACATATCGTCCGTTATATTTCGCGCAATAAATTAAAGATGGAAGGAGTAATTCTCATTAGTGGCTTGTTTGTAATTATAGAAATTATCATCTAAGTGTCCGACAAGAATCATATTTTCTCGTAACGTTAAAGGCATGCATATTGTTGATGTCTTAGCGATGGGTTAAAGCTGAAATTACTCTGAATATTTGCAAATACATTAAAAAAATGCAGTACTCCAGGTATGTTAGAGTCAGAAAGCTGATGTTAAAACAAAAATATGAGACTTGACTTACACCCGAACATCAATGAAAATATAATTTATGTTCTACGTAAAAATAATTAAGATTAGATAAGATTGAAGGACCTTTTTTTAGTGACCGAGTACTCGGGAGATTAAATTACTTTGTTCTGTTAAATTTTGTGAAGGCAATGAATAATACAATTGCTTGTTCTTTTTTCTTTTAACCCATTAGTGTCCAGCGTCCTATTTATAGGACAGTTTAATTTTACTTCTGTAGGTAAACAAATCGCTTTACAATATTTCTGTTTTGCACTTTCCTGTCAAGTATTGATTTATTCCTACACCAAAATAACAGTTCTGATTGGTTTCTACCCGCCTTCTGCCAAAGAGTGAAGTGAAAGCGTCGCCATTTTGAAGAATATATTTCCTTTGATTTATATTCACCATAGTGTAACGAATTTGAAAGTAAGCTTTATTTCGTTTTATTAGAATTATATTTTGAAACCTCTTTAACTGATATCTATAAAAATGTTTTGGAAAATTACAGATTTTGTACTTAAAAAACAAATTTGAAACTACTGCCCTATAAATAGCACTTTGAGCGTTTATGTTAACATATTTTGATTTTTTTTCCCTTTCAGTTACTTCAGCATGCCTCTACAAAAAATTTCAAAACTGCAGAAGAGGCTCTGGAATATATATTTACACAATTCTAGAAATTATCGAAGAGTTTTTTTTTCCCCCACGTACTTCCACTAAATAGTGTCAGAAACGGAAAAGTATGCAAGAGAATGGAAGAATAAGCCTGAATTCTCAATTACTGTGGATGAAATTAAAACTTTCATTGCATTCTTAAATTTTTCAGGATATCATATTTCATCTAGTGAACGAGATTACTGGTCAGAATATGAAAGTTTAATGTACCTATTGTGAAAAATGCGATATTCAGAAATAAATATTTAGAGATAAAAGGGATTATTCATTTTGCTGATAACAATGAAGCACGCTCTCAAAAGATTGACCGATAATTTAAAATTAGGAACTAGCACAGACTAGCACAATGTCCTGTCGAAGCTGATGCAACATTAAAAAAGAAAAATCGACGTTCATATGACTATCGCTTTGACGATAAACACAATATCACGATTGTCGAATGGACCGATAATAGATGTGTAACTGTTGCGACAAATTTCGACAAAATTTATTGGCTATTTGAAGCGTAGAAGCCTAAAACGTTCTCAAATAACAAAAAGCAATACAACATATTAACTTCATCATTAAAACACCAATACAATGCAACCAGAAAAACTTATTAATCCCTTATATGCACTATAACATACATATGATGAATTATATATATAATTATACACATGATGAACCAATCAATCAATCAAATTTGAAAGGAAAAAATTGCTATTAAAACTGCTAAAAGTTTTTTAAAATTTGAATTTGGAATTTTTTTATTTTTGTGCTCTTAAAATTAAAATTTTTTGGGGGCCCCCAACATACGGTGGCCACTAGGCCCTGGCCTGCCGGTCCTAATGGAAAATCAGGGTTTCTACGGGTGGAGTTGACCATCACGATTGGCTACTAGAAAAATATAAAATTAAAATTCGTGGGAAAAAATTGGTATTGGTCGATTTTCACACAAATAATTGATATTGCAATTGTAAACACTTGCATCGCTTAAAACATGGTTAACAATGAGAATAAAAGCATGAAAAATATAAGGCGATACAGTGCCACTGCATACCTCAAAATAGGAAACACCAGACGAAAAAGTTTCTGCTGACCAATGTTAACACAAACATCAAATAATAAGTAATCAACGCTGTCAAATTAGATGGGAAAGACCACATAATTCTCAAAAGAGATAAACAAAAAAGATGTCAATTTCAGAATTATTGGGGTCACAAGAGAAAAAATGTAATCCTTTTTAAAAAGATGTGATTTCTTATGACCCCAAAAGCATGATAAAATCCACTTTTTTTTGTTTCAATAACATATTACAGACATCTGGTATGCAAATAATGTTAATAAAGGTTTATAAATTATGGCTAACGTTTGCTAAGAATGCAAACTTGCATGATTATCTTTATCCAAATGACATTTCTATAGTAAAAACTCATGAAATATACATATACATATATATATATATATATACATGAATTTATAAGTTTTTACTGTAGGAATGTCATTTATATACAGATAATCGTGCATGTTCGCATTCTCAGCTAACAGTCAGACCTAATTTATAAACCATTATTACCCAAGTGTTAAAACATACTTCTGATAATAATCCGAGTTAATTATAACAGTGAAATGTAAACTTTAACGTTTCTTAAATTTCATAGATTATGCCACTTATTTTACGTGTAGAAATATGAAAACCATACATTTCACATAACGTTTTTATGAATCGAATAAAAGTATTTCTCTTCGAAAAGTTCAAACACATAGACTTCGATCAATTGTTTATTTTCCAGCGACATATCAATGCAAAGAATATTTTTATTTCAAACGATAATTAAACCCTATTCTGAATTGATGCCAGCTAGGTTTTAATTTCGTTAATTTAAATTTAAATCATAGATAAAGTGAAATTCGTTACAAAAATGAGTGAACACCTCTGTATATACATGTGCGTGTGTAAATAATTGACCTTCAATTGAAGAAATGTAATAGTTTTTGTCAGCTTCAATAAATCATTTTTTAAATGTACGTTTGTATATAAAAGTATTTTAAAAATTACTTGAATGGTGTTATCAAAAGCATTGCTGAATACAATAACCTAAAATCACAAAAAATAGCAAAAAAAATTTTTTGACGATCGTAACCAAGTCATTGTTAAAAACATTCATCACGATTAATCTAAATATATATTCAACAAGAACATAATTATTCTGTGCATTGATTACACTTAATTAATAAGTTTTTCTACTGTGTTTGCAGAAACGCATAAATCATTACGCAAGATTAATGTCCTTCTGGCAATATATTGAATGAAATTCATTAAAAAAACCCTTATTTATTTCAATTAAATTATAGAGACGTATAAAAAAATATTGCAAATGCTATTTCTATCAATTTTGAATGTTTGTGTAAAATCATGTACGCATTGAACAAAACATTTTATATGTATGAAACCAAAATTTAATCTCTTGTAATTAAAAGCACTATCTTTATCCCTTTTAGAGACCTACGATCTATAGAGACCAATTTACGATGGCACTTGATGAAAACTTGAGTATACACTTTCCAATTATGCATGTCATAAAAAATAAGTTGTATATGATCTATAATTAATTAAGAAAGATATGTAACGAAAACAATACCGGAGAATATTAGCATAAAAAATTCAAGCAAATATTTACTGAAAATAATTAATTCAATATGAAGAGAGTCTACAAGGGACACTTGAAGTAATCAAAACTCTTATGATGAACTCATTTATGATATACAACAGCATTTACGTGAGGAGATATTAATGTAAATTAGTTTATCCTAATAACACATTCTATAAAAAACACGTTTATTATGAAAATCCATTAGAGATTTTTATAGTCTAATTACGTTAGCGAAAAAATTTAAAATTTTCTCTGATGCGATAGAAAATTTTATTTCCTCTATGCCTTTGTGCTTCAAACGTCTATACATTAAAACCAGTTCTGAAAATTCTGATACCAAATTGTAATACGTGCCAAGAAATATGCCTATAAAATACATAGAATGTACGTAGCGAAAGAAATCCTTTTTCAGCACGTTTTAGAGAAATTACTTTTTCTTGAATTCTGAAGGTTTTTACGTGGGTAAGTGAAACTGATTCATCACGGAACAAAATGCCATGCTTTAAATGACAGGTGTATTCTGGTACTGAAACGTAATTCTCAAGAGTGATCTTTTAGAATATAAGAATAGGGTCAATGTAGGTGTATTATCTATGACATAGACAATTTTGTAGGCCTGTTGTGTCAAGCAGGGAAAAAGATAGAAAATTTAACAAATTTGCTTTGTAGTCGACAGACTGTGTGGTACATTGACAAACGTGATTTGTTTTTGGTATTTTTTTCCTTGAACATTAAACATATATATCATTTCATCTATATTGACACGAAAGAGCTAATTTAGACACAAATACGTGTATTAGAATTATGCTGCAATTTTTGCTAATCACTACTTTACACTTTCAGGGGCAGTGGTCCATTTTTGGACCTCCATTTTTCTCGACCATCTTTCCCTTGCATTCAATGTATTCGAGTTAAATCAGCAAAAAATGGCTAGTGCTGCCATCTGTTATCAGTTTAAAGAAGTAAAATCATTTTAAACCTTAAATTGGAAAATATTTTTTAGGTTAAAAAATCGAGAAAAAAATTGTGCACCGTGAACACGGTGGAGGTTATTGCCTCTGAAAGGCTTTTAATACGAAAAAAGGTGTACAGAAGATTTCGGTATAAGACGAATAATTTTATAAAAAAAATCTTATCAAAGGGTTCAAGTTTTTTTTGAATTTTGAAAAGCATCTTCCTCTGAAGACGTCGTGACCCAAATATGTCTATAAATATTGACATCTACTTGATAACTATTATTAATATCTAAGGTGATGCAAACGTTGGATCCTACGTTGGATGGGTTTAGTAGTTAGCACTTCGGCTTCCGGCACGGAGAGTGCACTGTTTGAGTCTCGAGAAGCACCACTGAGTGCTATCTTGTGTACGCCGGTAAAAACTAAGTAGCGAAAAATTCTTCTGTGGGTTTGTAGAGATTCATAGGAGGATACGAACCCCTCAGATATCACATATCGAGGTGCTCGAAGCAAATTGCGGTGGTAGCCTATTCACCGACAGGGATCCAACCAAGAAAGATCTTAGTTATTATTTCAGGAACTGTCTGATGCATTGGGATCATTAAATGGAGCAATTTAGAAAATTACATAAGGTCTTCTCGTACTTTATTATTACGATATATATGTTTGGGACGTTTAATCCGATGTTTAAGAATAGAAATATCAAAACCATTAGAAGATGAAGGATGTTTTGTTCATGGAATCGCCAGAGTACCATTAAAAGTTGAGTTAGATTGATGGTACGAAAAAATATTCGCAACCATCAATATCATAAATGTACAATTTTCTCCGTAAGTTATGGTATGAAAATTATTCGAGTGCCATTAATGGATTTAAAACGATATAAATTAACTTTAAGGGGTCGTCATTTTTCATAAAAGTGTTGAAAACACAATTCGCCTTTGAAAAAATATTTTATTGAAAATTTTATTTTTTATCGTGCATAAATTCCAAGTTCATTAAAACCTGTCAACTGGAATTAAAGTTTGTTTCATTTAATTTTAAAGGAAAACATTTATTCAACAATTAAACTTGGACAACTTTTTCGAAGGATTTTCTTTAAATATTATATCTCATGAATTTTTAATTCCCTCAAAATGAAATAAACATTCTCTACACCTAGAAATAAATTAGTGACATAATTACTGCACTTAACTCTAATTATAATTTTTTTAAAATTTTATTTTTTATAAATCTGACTAGTTTCATTAAATGAAACTTCAACACCCATGTCATGTAATTAACGAAACGGATCATTAAGTGTAATTAAAATATTTTTCACAATGCATTTTGTTCATGTAAAAAAAGGCAGCCATGTGAATTTATTTATAAATTTTATTTCGAAAATTTTTCATGAGCACAAATTGTGTAATCATATCATCAGCAATTATATTTTCACCGTTTTATTAAAATCATTTATATAGCAATAAATAGTGGTTGTCAGGTATGTAATTTTTATATTTTTCTTCTTTTAGGTTGAGATCTTAATAAAAAATAAAATTAATACAAATTGATATATTAATCAAGACTTCAAATATTATTTTCTTTTGTGATGAAAAATCATACTTTATGTGACGATAGTTTCGAATCACTTTACCGAAATTATTTATGAAAAATATGCAGTAATAAAATAAAAAAGTCAAGTGTGATGCAAGAAAAACTTGTTAATTATCATGCATAAAGCAGTATAGAGTTAAATATTTAATAATTAGTTTTCTTACACACGGTAGTAAAAATGCTATTGTGATAAAAACTTGATCTTCGACTTCAGCTAAATCCTTTTTTATTTCAAGCTACAAATTTCAAGCTCAAAACTTTTTTTTAACAAAATTAAGACAAATTGATATCTTAATTAAGCCTTCAAATTTCCTTTTCTGTTGAGGTAAAAAATCATATTTTTCGAATTTTTGTTATGATAGTTTGCAATCACTTTATCGAAAATAATAAAATAAAATATACAGAAAAAAACACAAAAGACGTCAAACGTGATTCATGAAAAACTTGTTAATTATCATGCATACAACAGTATACAGCTAAATATTTAATAGTTAGTAATTTTACACACGGTAGTAGAAATGTTATTGTGATAAAAATTTCATCTCAGACTTTAACTTTTATTTGCAGCGTTTCATCATGTTTTATTTCCAGCTACAAATTTATATCAAAATAAGCACGTATTTTGTTCAGAAAAAATTGAATATCTATGGGTTGAAGAAACACCGAAAAGAAATGAGAAATTCTAAATGAGAAATCGAAACGATGAAAGAGTACGTAGAAATAAATGTTTTTAGATCCTTCTCCATACTTTACGAAAGATAATATTTAAGATAATTTTTTTAGAAGAGTTTAAAAGTTTTGCTTTTATAAACTGTTATAGTTAAAGACAATTTAAAATATCAAATGATATTTGCATTGAAACTAAAAAAGAAAATAAAAATAAGTATTCAAAATCTAAATAATACCTTCTCAAATTTTTTTTAGAAGTTTGGGGTATTCCATTTTTATTTGGAATTTAATAAAGATATCAACTGAAATTTTCATAAATGGATCATGCCGATTTCATATTAAATTTTCATATGCCTTCATTATTTTTTTTGCAATTTTGTATAGTGACTACCTTTATCCAATCACCGCCTTTTTGTTGATACATTGAATATAAAGAACGTATGATATTTTATGTTTATTATTAAATTATTTTAGATGATTATATATAAGTTGTTATATATCATCTCTAAGTAATGAATTAATATGTACAGATTAATTATTATTTTTCTATAGGATTAATTGATTTCGTATCTGTTGTTGCATTAGCTGTTAAAAAATTCCTTATAAATTTATGTAATGCTATTTTATAAGCAATAACATAGAAATTTAAAAACATTAAAATTAGAAATAGAAAATTAAATGGAATAATACAAATAACTTGATGAGATTTACTTCTACAGTAAAAATTATCTCTAATATTCTAAACCGAGAAGCTGAAATTACAACGTTCATTTCATTATTCAGCTAAACAGGTCAGAGGTGGGTGGGTGGTGGGGGTCTGAAAGAGCGGTCATTGCAAATCACCTGAAAGAAGGAGCAGAGACACCAGCATCTTAAAAATTATAGATCTTAAAAATTTAAGCCGTCAGCAACACAGATCAACTCTCAAACTCATTTTATGTTGGACGGATTTTGTAATCCAGCGTCATCAACAATAGTCAGATACAAATTTTTCAAGAAAGAGGTAAGTTCCACCGCGAAATGTACTGGCAACTTCAACAGTTCCCGGTTCTAGGTTTGAAGTCTGAAGGAAGTGACTGCCAACTTGGCGAAGCCTCTTTTTTTAAGACATTTGAAATTTGCATCTCCAGGGAACTAACAAAGACACGACTGCTTAGGTTCTTCAAGAAAAGATTGTGAAAATTCATGAAACCTGAGGAAGTTAAATGTATTTTACCCTCTGATGAAAAATTCAAATGCTTTTTCCTTAGCATTTTTTTTTATCGTTTTCAGCAGGGTCTAGAATTTATCTGGACTTTTGTTAATGGTATACAGAGGTTTGTTGTTAGCAAAATCGATCGTGTATACCTTTTAATTGAATAATTATCATAGTATACTCTTTTCCCCTTGGAATGTTACTAACCATGCAAATCTAGCCAAAAATTTTAACAAAATCTTACAGCCATATAAAAGACCATTAATATTATTTCCTTAGAATTTTACAACGGATTTCAAAGCGATGAACTTAGCTAATCTCCTCTCCTTCTAGTGCACTTTTGCTAAGATTCGATTCTATCATTACAAAACATTTTTACGATCACTTATATTTATTGTATTACTTGAAAATTCAAATCTGATATACCTCTACTTAGGTCAGTACAATACAAAACAATATACAAATGCAGTAGAGAAATACAATAGTACATCCCTAAATTAAGTTGAGTTTAAAACTATGAAGATAAATAAATTTAGTCCTAAAGCATGCTTATATTCTGAGGCATTTGGGGAATTTTTTTTCTCCGGGCAAAATAAATTTAAAAAGGCTATTCTTATGTCATATGTCAAGTGTCAGACAGGCTATACAAGCATCAGATATTTTTGCTCTTTGGTAAAACATTTCAACGCAATTTCTGAAGGAAAAGGTACTTACTACAATAACTATAATTTCCTTAGCATTTTTTTTATCGTTTTAAGTGATTTCAGTTACAAGAGTAAACTATCAAACTATAGCTATTACTCTAAAATGTACGAGCGATAAAATTTTCCTTCCAACAAAACTTCATGTATAATTGAATATTCAATAGCTTTCTTAAGTCTAAATGTCAAACGCTAAAGTATTTTGAATCCTTTAATTTTGTAATTGATATCACTTTACTCATGACAAAAGAAAAAAATCTAGTGATTGCATTTATTCTCTAGTATTTTAAAGTGATAAATATCGTACTTAAATTCTATCATTCTTTAAAAAAGAGTAGTTAGTCTAACTATCTTGGATTGACTATATTTTAAAGATTTTTCAGTTAATAAATGGGTGAGAAATCCGAATACTGCAGTCTCAGAATATAGAGGGCCATAACTAAAGACATATTGCATTTTCTTCTTATCTTTCCTTGCCTTAAAAAGCCAGACTGGATATGTATAGAGCAAAGAATATAAACTCTATTTATAAATTATCCGTGAATTGTTACCTTAACATCAGACGAAACGATACGACTTCCCAGAATCACGTTTCTTTTAAGCACATATTTAACGCACGTATATTATATTATCAGGACTGTATCACGCATCATATAATTGAATTGAAATACATAAGCATCTGACTGTAATTATTTTACGCTAGAAGTAACTTCAAAAACTTTTATCTGGGAGCCTAAACAAAGAAATTTAGGGAATGCTCTAAAATCATTATCTACCAAACCCGTTTCGCTAATGGCAGCAATCAGTCGTCTCTTTATGGTATTAAATGGCAGATATCATTTTCTGGATAAAAATCGAGGCAAATTTAACGGAAAAATGGCTTAAGGGTCACGGAAGTTTCTAAAGCTCATTTATCCGTTTTAAAGATAAAATATTTTAGAAAAAAAAATTCAAATGCCATTTTCTGAGAAAGCTGACGGACATTCAGTATGAAAGGTCTATTCGAGCCCTGAGAAAGTTTTATTGAAGATTAAATTGTAAATAAGTACCTCTTTTCTAAAAAAGCCAATTAAAGAATATAAATACTTCGATGAAGATAAAGTTGAGTAGACTTTCACTAGACGGAATAAATGAAAAATGAAATTCATTTTTATATATTTTAAAGGAAACTCAATTTAAAGATGTCAAACCACAGTTAAAATTCCTATTTCATGCAAACTTATTTTGATTATGATATTAATGGCACATAATAAATACCATGTGTTGATGTATTATATATACAAAGACACAGAAACAGACATATATGTGTATAATATATATATATATATATATATATATATATATATATATATATATATATATATATATATATATATATATATATATATATATATACATATATATATATATATATATACATATATATATATACATATATATATATATATATATATATATATATATATATATATATATATATATATATATATATATATATATATATGTATATATATATATATATATATATACATATATATATATATATACATATATATATATATATATATATATATATATATATATATATATATATATATATATGTCTGTGTGTGTGTTTGTTTATAACTGAAGTATTCCATATTCTTTATAGTACTGAATAATTTAAAGTATCTTATGAGCATAATATTCAAATAGCATTGGTTAATCAGATTTCGTTATTTCCATTTATGTCCCTTGTAATCACTTTTTGCAAAATAAAGAAAAAAAGAAAGAAAATAAATTCAATCGTACTCTAACTTATTTAGATATGCCATTTCTTTTACAACTTATTGCACTTTTCGTTTTCTTTCTATAAATCAGTTCAGCGATTAAAGTCACCATATTATGTAAGCAAAGAAAATTGTTTCGTTTCTTCAAATACTTTTCCTCTCCAGAATATTGACAAAGTTATGTAGCAATTTTTCAAAATTACCGCTATCGCGGGATTATATTTGTTTATGCGTGATGAAGTATCATTTAAAATAATGGCGAATTTGCATTGGATATTACTAAAAGATTTCGTTTGCATCAAGTATTTTTTCTTACTTTCTACACTGTCAATATTTGTAAAATTATTAATCAAATCCACTTTCTATAGATAGCACTATCAGACAATTTTCTTTGAAAATTATTCATGCCTTCTGTTATTCTTTTATTTCTCATTTATTCTCTCATTTTAACGCTCTTTATTTTCAGAAATGTTGAAACAACTCCTATCCTTGAAAACAAGATCATTAAATAAAAATAATTATACAACATTTTTTAGAAATATAATAAACGTATACAAAATGAAACACCATTTTAAAAAATACCCAAAAGTTAATCTCTTTAATTTTAAGAAATTTTACGAGATAAAATCGAAGGCCATGCATATTAAAATCCTTTTAGGGGTTTCCACATGAAATGTGTAATATATATATAAACTAAACTCACGGAGCTACATTCCGATGTGGACCAGGGAAGGCGGTACCCATCTCCGCTTTCTTGACCTTGGGGCTTGGGGTTCCATGCAGAATATATCTCAGTCAAGTGGTCAACCTGACGTGGGATCCCCAGAGTTTAGTTCCCAAGCATGCTTGGTCCTCATTTTATCGACCCACTCCAGGGATGAAAGGCTGAGTCGATCTTGCCCAGTCGCAGGGTTGAACCCTGGACCTGTGGGATGGCAGCTTCACGCTTTTAACCACTACGCCACAGGGATTCAATATATATATATATATATATATATATATATATATATATATGTAGGATTTATGCAAAATCCCTTATGCCCTAGTAATTTTCTCTGTTGCTATGCGAACAGGGACGCGCGAAACCCGTCCATGCGACGACGGGAGGGGACGGTCCAAAGAGAGGGTTGAAAGACCTCGGCTCTTAGCCGCTCGACAGAAGGGGTGTTTTCTTGTGCCCCACGCGAAAGGCGTAGGATTTGAAAGAGAAGGCATAGACCTCCAGAGGGGAAGGTTGTGTTTTTTGGACTCCGTGCGAGAGGCACGAGAGAGATTATAATTCGAACGGGGCGAGTCAAGTCCCGCGTTGTGTGAAATCGAAGGAAAGTGAAGCATTGCACTCTCGTGATTATTATATGGTACCGGAGACTGTAAAGTAGGCTCCCCGGAATATCGTAATTGCTGTCTACATTAATAAACAGTATTGTTGAGTTTTACAAAGTGTAGAATATTTTTGACTGAAGTGTTTAATTATTGGACACCCCCTAGACGCCAGCCAGCTACGTAGACAGGAAAGTCTACATATATATATATATATATATATATATTCATTATTAAAATATTATTTTTCTTTATAGTAGGTTTCCAAAAGACTGCTTTTAGTTTACTGAAGAGATGTATTTATTATTGCCAACGTGGCGGCTACATAGTTTTTCGACTCCAAAGCATACATAGTTTTTCGGACTAAAACATCTGCGATATTTGTTGGTTGATTTCATTGGGAGCCCCGTATACGTAATACAACAACACTCCCACTTGCCACCTCAGTTTTGACTAATTACTCCCCCAAGGCCACGATCTGGAGGGACCGTACAGTCCCCTTTTATCTGACCACATGGAAAGCCTATGTATTTAACGTGCCCATATCTGACGTAAACACAAAATCATTCGATAGCACTCGAGATACATGATCATCTCACCCCGTTCGACATCCAACGTACTACCTCTAGAATGCCCCTGGCTCTAGTCTCCTAAAATATTTTTATATAATTTTTTTGCCCTAATTCTAAATTTATAGATTCTCATTCTGATTCTTAAATGTTTTTACTTAAATGCTGAATCTCTCTTAAAATTGCATTTGAAAATTTTGTTTCATTCAATTAAAATGTTTCTTTCTAAATATATTATAGAATTAAAGTAAATTAAATTCAAAATGTACGGAGACTTTTTTAAGGAAAATAAGTCACATAAATCATTTTAACTGAATTTAACCGAATAACGCATTTTCTCATAACACCTGATATATCAGAATTAGGTTATTTAATTTAGCCCAATTATTTAAAATTGGATTCTACATTTTCTTGATGTCAGTAAATAAAGATCAAATTTCAAATTCTCCAACAGCCTTATAAAAAAATTAAATTTTTGTGTGATTTCATAGACATTTTACATAAGTTTACTTTCTTTCATTTTTAAATATTTTTCATACCTCAATTTAACTAAATAAACATTCAGAAGTCAGTAATATACATATATTAAAAAAAGTTTTTAAAAAGAGCTTCAGCTGGATTTAGAATATTTTCCCTATAGGAAGAATGACACTTTAACCACTGACAGTGACCGGCTTGCATTTCGAAACCAATGGCTCACCTTATCAAAATATAAGAGTTTACCGTTGTCGCACTGAGCAATACATGACAGCGTTTTCCGTTTCACAAAAGCTACACACAATTTGTTGTTTCAACAACTCAAATATTTTTAGTTCCAGACGTCTAGAGCACGCTTACAGAGATATTTGACGTTTTCACTTCTCTCTGCAGGACATCGACAGTCAGCATTTTTTTTTAAAATGGTAAAAATTATTAAACGTAGTTAGTATGATACCATTTTATGAAAAATAAATATCGCCAATATATATATAGATATATTATTAAAATACTTCAAATTTATAATTTAAGATAATATTGCTATGGTTTTGATAATTATATCCTACAAGTGTGTAATGGAGAAAGAAAAATGTATCGTTTTATGTCTGGGAAATTTGAATTGTTTAAATATATTTATTGGAAGTAAAATTAATTCTTCATGACACAAGTATATTAACTAATCAGTTATTGAAAAATATTTTCCTATTATACAACTTTATGAAAATCTCTAGATTCCTCTTACATAATAGATTATCCCTTATTCCTGTGTCCAACCACATCTATCTTTCAAGATAATAAACATCACATATCCAAACTTCTGCCGTAAAAAAATTTGGGTGATGTTATTTTTATTTATTTCCCATATAGATTATAGAAGAGTGCATTTTTTATAGCTGCAACAGGCACATATTTTATAGTAATAAATTTAGCCATCAAAGACAAGAAAATGCGAACGATGAAAATTCGAAAAAAATTACTAAATTTCACAATCACTCTTGACCCCAGGAAATATTATTGAAGATATAGATCTATGTTTCTCTAGCAAATGATAGTTTATATCTCAACCTCTTTTAAACCTACTTTTGAACAAGTGACGATTTCTCCACTGCCGGGCCGGCGCATTAGGTCAGTATCGGATCCGTCACGGGCTTGTCCTCTCGCCCGCGACTTCCCCGTCGAGTGCTGGGCCGCTTCCGGTAACAATGAAGCTATCGTGCATCCGACTGCGAACCGTGATACAACCGCAAGGTATCCGTCGATGCGGACATAAAGCCGCACCATTGCCGGAAGGTGACGGGCCGGTTACGGGAGCAATAATTCGTGTCGAAGGGCCGTCAAATACCCATCTCGAAACCATCAAAGCGCCGTCGATCAGGGTTACTTTCTTACAGCACTCGGCCACAATTGGAATTCCGACAGATTTTCTAAGTTTTTCTTAGACCCCTTCCTTTCACATGCTTTTTATTTTTATTAATGAGATTGTTTATGATAACAGTACTTATGATAACAGTGTTTATGATAACATTTGATATACATCAGATGATATATATCTGATATATATCTGTAGATATCAGATGTTATATATATAATACTTGATATATATAACATCTGATATCTACCCTTACACTTTATTTCTTTTTTTTCTGGCTCTCCTTGTATAACTAGGATTAATATTTTTAACTTTTCTCTTTTTCTCGTGTATTTTCAAGTAATAGTAAATATTAACCCATTTAGGACCGCTCCCTGTTTCCCTCATTGGAAATGCACCAAACAGTGTTTTAACACTTCTTAGAACATTAATTACACAAATAAGTTGTTTCCATAAAATTAAATTTATTTTTACGAGAGTTATAAAATGTTGCGTTTTCGCAACATCAGTCCAAAGCGATATAAAAATTTTAAATATATAAAAATTTAAAATTATAAAAAAAATTTTTAAAATTTTAAAATCTTTGAAACATTTAGCATGAAGAGGTACATTACACTTATTACATACAGAAATTGTTAGACTTTTGCAGTGTTTACATTTTTTTATTCATTTTTATTATTTTTAGTAATAATATGGCCCATACGCTTTTTCCGAGTTTCGTTGAGAATTAGATTTTGAATTGAAGATGGTCTTCCAATATGTGAAGTTTCAGGTAAAACAGAATTCATTGGCATTTCTTCAAGCCTTTTTATCAAAGATATGGCTCTCTCAAAGATATAGATCTCTTAAACTCTAATAAACTTATTTTAGAATTTATTACATCCATGTAGAGTATCCCTTTTTCCCTTACAATATGCTGCTTTTTCTTACTATATTGTTTACTTTTACATTTATTAGAAAGAAAAATGTCGATTTCACCTGCAATGTCTTTAGGTGATTCGACATTTTCACATAAAATATTATCATCAATATCTTCTTCATCCGTCAAATCATCCGAATCTGGACGGATAATGACGAATTATGGTTCCTCATTAGCTTCTGTTGAGGACGATTGTGAAATACCATCATCTAGCCCATGAAAATACTCTAATGTCTCTTCCAATGTCAAAAATCGCTTTTTTCTAGAGACAAACTTATCCGAAATACAAACAATACTAATTTACTGCATGAGAAACTACGCAGCACTAATAAAACACATTGAAAATAAGTAATACACTTTGGACTGATGTTGCGTTTTCGCAACATTTTTAAAAATATGAATTGAGAAACATAAAAACAAAAATTATGATTTATCTGTTGAAGCTATTTTGTTCTTTAGTCTCTAGTAAACTCGGAACAAGCTTCAAATAGGATATTTATCATGTGCTGCTATCTAAGGTTATTATTTGAAAATAGTCAGTTTTTTCCCTTTCAAAACACCAGAAAAAAACAATTTTTTGCAAGTGCTAAAAGTGGGGAAATCAGGAAACAAAAAAATTGTTATGATCAATTGAAGTATAGAGAATAAAATAAAAATGTTACTTCAGACGTACAAAATCTTGAACATGCCTTTAAAAAATACAGAAAATAATGTTGCGTTTTCGCAACGCCAGTCTTAAATGGGTTAATCTCTGATAAAACCTAAAATTTTTGTTCAGAATAATCCCTTAAAATTATATTTTGTACATGTTATTTTAAGTAAATTTCGTAAATGTTCTCGAGATAAGAAAATTATAATATTTTCCATAGAGGAAATTTATTTCATTCTTCTCAAAGTTAAAAGTGAGGTGTAATATATATTTGAAAACCAGGAATTACCCGATTATATAATCTTAATTTTTATAATTTATTTGAAAATGATTTAAAATTGAAATTGAATGTAGTTCAATGTTTTATAAATTTTGTTCAGTCCTTTTTTAGTAGTTAACAAGTGAAAAAATTTCATAGATTTGCATATCAAAGAATGGTCCACCATTGTTAAAGATTAGCTGTTCAAGAAATATTTTGTTTTGAGACATCTTCAAATACGTCTTGATAAGTTTATTCTTTGGTGATAAAAAATAATAATATTCTTTCATCCTACAGTCTTATATTGCTGAATACGATAAGACTGAAAAAAAAGCTGAACAAAATTTATAAAACATTGAACTACATTCAATTTTAATTTTAAATCATTTTCAAATAAATTTTATAAATTAAGATTATATAATCGGGTAATTCGTGATTTTGAAATATATATTACACCTCACTTTTAACTTTGAGAAGAATGAAATAAATTTCCTCTATAAAAAATAGTATAATTTTCTTATCTCGACAAAATTTACAAAGTTTACTTAAAATAACAAGTACAAAATATAAACATACCTGTCGGTCATTATCCAATGACAGTATATTAAAAAAATGTTGGAAATAAAGAAAATCCAACACATTCGAGCATCGGAGAGATAGCAAATGTTCAACCATTTACAGAACTGAAGACATTAACTGTGTTGGAATAAAATTGGCATAAATATCGTGCGCCAAAGTTTCGCCAACACAAAATCACATATTTTTATACGTCCTGTATATAGATTGGCGACTACCCAAAGAGCATTCCCGTCTATTTTTAGAATTACCCCCAGTCTTTCTCAGAAAACGTTCCCTTCTACTACTTGGCACCTGCAACGAGTGTCCACGAAGGGAGGACAAAGGAATCTCACTACCACAATGCCAAGAGAGTAGAAAGCCAAGAGAAGGGACGGGGACGGCAAGTCAGCTGCGCGGTTAAAAAAAATTAAAACTAATTTATTAGTAAAATAATGAATATAAAAAATTATCATTATGCTAGATAACTACTTAGAGTTAAAAATGAATTTTACAAGTATAACTGGAAATAAACAAAAGCACATTGGTTTTAAAAACGCTACTCCACGTACCAACCAGTTGGGAAATACATTTTTCTTTTTTGTTTTAACACGTTTTAACCCATCAAATAGAGTGCTGTTTTTGTCAGGTTGCAGGAAAATACTATTTTATGCCTTGAGTCTATAAACCACGTCCCGGGATAATTTGCACTTTATTAATTATGAGCGTGTCCACCTGAACAGCTGAAAAACAAAGCTTTTTGTCTCTAATTTTTGTGCTGGATTTTGTGATTGCTGACCAATAAAAATATTTCACAGGTAAGGAAACTTGATGATATTTTTCATTAACATATCAGAGCACCTCACTAGAATCAGCAGAAATCCATCAAATATGCCTCATTATTTACAGTGGCTCCCAAAAGTGTTCGTACACTTAAGATTTTCAATGAAATAGGGGTTTATCCATTAATTAAAATGGATATTTCAGAATGCGTATTTAACAGTAAGATCTATAATCTATTCTTAACAAAACTACATGAAATATTTTAAAAACATAGTTAACTTTATTTTTAAGAAACCAGTAATCAAAAAGTAACAAAAACTTTATCCCACAACAGTCATCGAACACTTGAAAAAAATCTCAACTTATAGGTAAATATTCTAATTTTTCGTTAAATTAATATTTAGTAGGATATCCTTTAGCATCAACAACAGCTTTTAAACGTCTGGGAATAGATTGCACTAGTTCTTTTGTAATTTCTGCGTCAATGTTCATCCATTCTTCCATCATAATTGTTTTTAGTTCGCTTTTCCTTTTAAAAATGTCGTGTTTTCGCACTCGAACCTCCAGTTCTCTCCAAAAATGTTCTATTGATTTTAAATCTGGCGATTGAGGTGGTGTTTTCAAAACTTGTGGACAATTATTGAGACACCAGAGGCGAACAGTGAGAGCCGTGGGCTTAGGATCGTTATCTTGATCAATTTTTTTTTTCAAATACCCAAATTTTAGGATGATAATTTTAAATTGTCTCTTAAAATATTTATATAAACAGCATGATTCATTATGCCATCAATAAATACCAAACTCAGAGATCATTCTGCCATCAAATTGAAAAACTTTAGTATTCAAGAAAATTTTCATACCTAATCGGGACTCTGATTTAGAGATGCAAGGTATCTCTGTTACTTGGAAGAGAAGGCTGATTAACATCTACAATCTGTACCACCCACCTAACCAGGCACACCTCCCTGTTGAGGTATTTGATTCTGCTGATAAAAACACCATATTTCTTGGAGATCTTAATGCTAAACATTTGTCCTGGGGAAGTTCTATGAATAATAATAGGGGATGCGAACAGTCGACCGCTGCAGATGATAGAGCTCTTATCTTTCTTAACAATGGTTCTCCTACTCATACGTCTTTTAGCTTCGGCACTTCTGAGGCTTTGGACATTTCTCTTGTCAGCCCCGAGCTCTACCCACATTGCGACTGGACTATCCTCAACAGCATCGGCAGTGATCATCTGCCCATCCTGATTAACGTACAGATTAATATAAAGTCTGGGGCAGCCCACAGGAACTTTTGGAATTTTAGGAGGGCTAATTGTGATTACTTCAGTCAGCTCACCGAAAGTGCTCTTCGCACCGTGACTTTCACTGACGATTTGGAACGGGAGTGGCATACTTTTAAACAAGCGATCATCCATGCTTCCCATCAGTCCATCCCTAGGGGTAATTTCAGACATCTGAAACCTTTCTTCCAACATAAGGATCCTGAGCTGAGGGCCCTTATCCTTAAGAGAAATACTTTACACAAGACGCTTTCCAGGACTAATGACCCTGTGGTCAAAGTTGAACTCAATAGACTCAATGCTGCTATTAAACAGCTATACATTAAACATAAGAGAAAAGCTTGGATTGACTTATGTAGCAACATCGATGACAGCGCTCCCGACTCCAAATTATGGCGTCTTGCTCGGTCCCTAAGTTATGGTCAGCCTCAGAATGTGTTCTGCAATACTGTCCTCCCTCCGGATGGCAAATTATCACATGATGACAAAACTGCAGCGAACATCTTGGGAGAGTTCTACAAAAATACAAGTGAATTGGCTTTTAACCAAAACGATGTTATAGTCAAGAATAATTCTAAAAGAATGATTCATAATTGCCGCACTTCTAGTTCCGGTAAACCTATATTTAATGAAAAGTTTTCCTTGAAAGAACTTAATTTTGCTCTGAAAGCTATGGATCTTTTTAAATCTCCAAGCCCTGACGGCATTCATGGTGCTATGATTAGTCATCTTGGCCCTTGTGGTATGCAGAGACTTTTGGACCTCTTTACAGTTCTTACTTTTGGACCTCTTCGAGTCTTGGACGACTCCCACGTGAATGGAAGAGAGCCTTCATTGTCGATATCTTAAAGCCTGGTAAAGATGCTAGCTCCCCTGGGAGTTTTAGGCCTATAGCCTTGACCTCCTTTGTTTGTAAACTCATGGAGAGACTTATTCTTGCCAGGTTAAATCTCCATCTGTATTCTAATAATTTGCTGCCGGGAGAACAATATGGTTACCGTAGAGGACATAGCACTACCGACCAGATTTTATTTTTCTGCCAGAGTGTCCGGGATGCTCAGAACATGAAGCCAACTACCCATTCTGCTTCAGCCCTTTTGGACATGTCTAGGGCCTTTGACAGAGTTTGGCGTCAATTATTGATCACCAAACTTCATGATTTATTTGGCATTAAGGGTAGAGCCCTTCCCTGGATTTCAGACTTTCTCTGGAACAGATCCATTAGAGTAAAATACAATAACTCTTTGTCCGATCCTTTCGGCCTTAAACAGGGCGTTCCGCAGGGTTCTGTTTTAAGTCCCGTCCTGTTTTCTCTTTACCTTGCTGGCATTGAAAGAGAGATTTCTAAATACTGTAATGTGGGAATCTTTGCCGATGATATCATAATCTGGCACTCTAGCTCTGACATTAGTGCAATTGAGCTTAATCTCAGCTGTGCTCTGGGAGAGGCTCATCATTTCGCAGAGCATCATAAACTGACTTTTAATGCTTCAAAATCCTCGGTGACTTTCTTTACTACTAACAAACACCTCTACAATTACCAGCCTTTGATCTTTATGAACGGAACTCAATTAAACTATATAAAAAATGCTAAATACCTGGGTTACATCTTGGACCAGGAAATCACAAGCAATAAACACATTGAAGGCCAGGTGGTCAAGGGCAGAAAAAGACTCAATATACTTAAATTTATCTCTGGTCGTGACTGGGGAGCAGAAGCTAGCACCCTTCGAACTACCTACATTTCTCTTGTTAGGCCAATACTGGAGTATGGTTTTCCCATCTATTCTTGTGCTTCCAATACCAATCTGAATAAACTTGAAAGGGTACAGTTGAGCGCTTCTAGAATCATTACAGGACTTCGACACAGTTGTACAAATGACAATGTGCTCTATGAAAGCAATTTACCTCTTCTTTCGTCGAGAAGAACTTATCGCCTCTCAAAATATTATAACAAGCTTTACAGTTACAATGATCAGCATAGAACTTCTGCATACCTTCATGCTTGCATTGACAACCAGCGTTTGAGGAAGCATAGCCGCTTTTCCTTTGAAAAAATGCTGGGACTGCCTTCTGCTAATGTGGAGCCCCACTATTTAAAACATCTGGGCGTCGGTTTGAAACTTGATGGGATCCATTTCCATGAGGGTCTCTTAACTAGTGTTACTAAAAACTCTGAGATTCCGGCCCTCATCAGACAATTAGCTCTTGAGACTATCCATGGAATCCCTCAATCTTCTTTGAAGATATATACCGATGGCAGCAGGGGTGATGGGGGAATTTCTGGTAGTGGAGTGCACATACCAACTCCTACCGGTGCTGTGGAATTTAAAACTAAAAATCCAGATTTCTGTTCGGTATTTAGATCAGAGCTTATTGCTATCAGGAAAGGCTTGCAGTATGCGTTTCAAGTTGAGGATCAATTTCACGATGTCTGGATTTTAACTGACAGCCGTGCTTCAATTCAGCACCTCTCTAATTGGACTATTATTGGGGACCAGACTAGCCTGGACATCTTAGATCTTCTTGACCGGCTTTCATCTGGACACACTATTCATTTCCAGTGCATCCCTTCCCATGTTGGGATCGACGGTGATGAAAGGGCCGATTTTTAGCCAGGACTGCGGCTGAGGAGTACGTGAGTCCTTGTGAGGCACTTACTTTTAGAGAGATTTACTCCCTCATGAAGATCAAACAAAACCATCTTTGGAGAACTCCTCCTTGCCACCCATGGTACTTTGGAAGAAGTCCGGGTGGGTCTTTTCAAATCAAGCCCAGAAAGTACCAAACGGCCTTCTAGCGGTTCATGAGTGGTCATATAAAAGCACTCAGTTTTCGGCACGGACAGAAGATCTTCCCGGAGTGCCACTGGTGCTCTGCCGACATGGCCTCCCCTGCCCATATTTTAAATTGTTTTGGTTTTACTAAGGACGAGGTCCTTCTGGACCCTCTACTGATTTTAGACTTTTTGGAAATTTTTGGTTTTATGGAGATTGTCTAGCCTTGATAGACAATCTGGGATTAGTAAAAAAAAAAAAAAAACCTAGTCCTGATGTTGACATGCACTCCCACACAAGGACACCTCCAACGCCATGCTTAACTGTTCCTACTAAGTTCTTAGGATTAAGTTCCTCATGTTTTCTTCTCCATACAATTATACGCCCATCGGAACCAAAAATGTTAAACTTGCTTTCATCGGCAAATAAGACATTATTCCAATAGGTTTGGGGCCTATTAATCATTCATAGTGCGAAGGAAAGCCTGATCTTTCTGTTTTTCTCACTCACAAAAAAAATCTACGGGCAGAACGCCCATATAATCCAAATGCTCTGAGAACTCGTAGAACAGTTTCAGGTGAAATTGAAGTAGAAAATGTTTCATTAAATTCTGCAGAAAGTTTTACAGCACTCAAACGTAGATTTTTCACAAATTTTCTAATTATAAATCGCTGATCACGTTTTGTTAACTTTGTCGGACGACCTTTTCTTATCTTGATTTTGATCCGATTTTCTTCTTTAAAGCGTTTTATCACATACTGCACAGTATAATGGGATAAATTAAGTAATTTAGCAATATTCCGAACTGATTTACCACAACTATGATGAAAAATAATAAATTTTTGATCAATGCTGTTTGTTGTTTCTTTGCGTGCCATTTTTAAATAATAAATAGAATATTACGGAATAGGCAAGCAAAAATTAAAGCCAAACGATATTTTAAATGCCACCACAATTCAAAAATAAAAATAAAGTTCGAGGCGATAATTTAAGTTATGAATTTATCCGAAAATATTTCAGTGTACGATGACTTTTGTGAGATAAAGTTTATGTTACTTTTTGATTATTGATGTCTTAAAAATAAAGTTTTACTATGTTTTCAAAATATTTCATATAGTATTGTTAAGAATAGATTATAAATCTTATTATTAAATGCCCATTCTGTAATATTCATTTTAATTAATGGATAGATCCCTATTTCATTGAAAATCGTAAGTGTACGAACACATTTTGGAGCCACTGTAGGTGTTCATATTCAAAATGAACTATTTCCCTTTTGGAACAAAAAATAAGACATGAAATAATATCACTCTTAAATTTGCAAATATTATTCTATTCTTTTAGATTCCACCCCTGATCTAAGGAACCAAGATCGACTTACTGTTGTAGTAAGATTTGTTCTATTAAATAATAAATGAAAGCAAATAGAAATTAGGGAGCATTTTTGGGGGATTTATTTCAATATCAGATTTCCTTGAAACAGATAAATCAAATAGGTCTACAAAATGTAAATATGTGGAAAGTATGTTACATGATCCATTTAAAAATGAAAAATATATTATAGCTGAAGATTTATGCGATGAAACTGACAAAGTTGCCCTCTATATTTCCCTTGAAATGAACGCGTTAAATGTGATTCAATACCTATTTACAAACAACCTCATCTATCTGTTTCCAAATTTAGTGATTACCATACGAATTTTATTAATATTGCCTGTGACTGTGGCTAGCGGGGAAAGAAGCTTTTCAAAACTTAAAATAATAAAAAATTATTTGAGATCTACAATGGGACAAGAAAGGCTTTCAGACTTATCTATTATTAGCACTGAAAAGGACATGTAGGAAGATATAGATGATCAGATATTATAACAGAATTTGCATTAAAAAAGGCAAGGAAAGCAAAGATTATCTTTTTGACTGACTTATTAAGTATATGTATTAATAGATATGCGTTGTATGTATTTAATATAACGTATTCATTTAGTTGTTATATCAATACATTAATAATTATTATGTTAGGTTATAAAATTAAAAAATAAACTGAACTTATAATATTTTCTGTAATTCGTTGTTTCATTTAAGGTAAAAATATTTCAGAGAAATTACAATTAATCCATACGGTATGAAGGGGGGGGATTTGAAACGCATAATTTGAAAGAGTGAAATAAAAATTTGTGAAAACTTTTGTATAAAAAATTTCGATTTGTCAGATTTTCTATAAAATATACAAAAAATAAATGAAATATTTTTAAGTAAATAAAACTTTAAGTACCAAAATATATTAGAATGTACTTGATTTACCATAATTTTTAATTAAAAAAAATTTTCACTTTAAATTTAACACTTTATATACTTCTAATAAACCTATAAAAATGTATGATGATTGCTAAGAATGCTTAAAAGCACTAGTATAGGCACTTTCTATACATATTATAAGTTGCGTTTTACTGCAAAGAAGTTACATGTATCCGGTGATTCCCACGAGTGCCAAATATAAACTTTTTTATATCTGGTGCTATTAGTGTGAGGGATAACATAAGATCACTCTGTGCATTATGTTAGGGTGATTCTGCGTTTGCCTGGGTAAATAACTCATCCGACTAAAATCGGAATTAGAATTCAAAATATCTGCAATATTGCCCCAAAGTTTACTGCAATCATGTGAGCAATTCCTTGAAGATTTGAGGTTTTCTGAGCTTATTTTTTTTAAAACGAATTTCTCGTTAATAGTAGAAGTGAGGAAGAGAATAAATATTTCGTTGAAAACGCATTTCAGTACTGCTTTCCCATTTGTCAAAATGCCTGGAGTATACATGCATTTAACATTTTTGTTGGAAAAACTAACCGTATTTCGGAACAGTTGGCACATTTGAATCATTTCAATTACATCTATTGAATGATAAATGTAAGCAGAATGTAACAAGTTATTTAGGAAAGAAATAAACTTAATAGTAAAACTAGTATTGCGTATGACAGATTAAAGTACTTCCAGTTTCACTATTCTGCGTTTAAATGGAAGATTAATGTTATAAATAATATTTGTAGACAAAGCACTGTTCAGTAATATGAATAATTAGTTAAACTTTACTTAAGTTAACCGAAAAAGACTGAAAAGTACAAAAACATATGAGCAAATGTAAAATTTTTTATGGATTTTCAATATGAGTGCAAATCAGTTTCTGTAATATTGCTTGGTTTGGAGCACTACGGTCAATTTTTGCTACACGAGGGCGTATTAGACCGGGACTGCTGCTTAAAACTGATTCCGAACGGCTACAAGCACATCCATGCCAACAGTGGGAATCGAAACCACAGCCTTTGGTACCGTATGCCAGCGCCCTAGCCATTCCGCCATCGCCCAGTGTAGTAACATTGCAAATGAACAAATGTAATTATTTTTGTGTTGTTATTAGAATAACTATCATAATTCATTGAATTTGAATCCTGTTAACACCACCGAAATCAGTTATGTGATTAATCGGGGGCAACGTGCACGCAAATTCCGAAATCATAATAAATAGAAATTAAACTAAATTGTAGTAACAGTTTTCAGTTTTACCTAAAACTTTATTGGTTTTGTCGAAAAAATAAGTTTTAGTTAGGAAAACGATTGAAAAAAAATAGTTGCATTCGGGCAAAAATAAAAGCAATTATATAATTTTATTAGTAGTAAAATTATGGTTCAATATTAAGTTAATTGTAAAAACTCAGAACAGGTTTATGTTTAGTCAAAACATTCGAAATTAAAGAGAAGTTAAGACTTTATAACCGACTAAGTCTAAATGGAATTATTGTCTATCAGTTTATAAATATTTTAAATAATTCTCACGTATATAGTATCACTACTCATTTCTAAAACTTTCTTTCAAGTTCATCTTAAATTGTAAGAACAATTAAGAACGGATCAATCACTTCTAAACTCGAAGTTGCTGAACTACTTTTAATTCACACCGCAGCCTGAAGTAGCTTCTCTGACATTATTACAGCATGCATGATTTTTTTAACTTTACCGGTGACGACAGCGACATCAGAACGAAGCTTTTCAAAGCTGAAATTAATCAAAGCATATTTAAGAAGCAATATTGCACAACATCGTCTTAGCTCTTTGGCCGCGATGTCAATTGAAAGAGCAATAGCTTGTCAACTTGATCTGGAGAAAATGATTGACCGACTTGCAAACGGGAAAGTGAGAAAACAACAATTTTGAAGGTTTTTTTTATGCGCAAACTAAACATGCTCAAGTAAATTTTATCAACAGAGTTTATAAAATACGTAGTAAATATTAGTGGGTACTCCGTACTTAAAGAATTATAATTTGTTTTATTATTATATTCATATTTATTAAATTGAATTTATTATTGTTACAATGTCTTGAATTTCAAATAAATTTCGCCAGAACTCTTCCAAGAAACAAGTGGGCGCACCCATTTTACTTGCTCCACGGCGCTAAATATGCAGCTACGCCACTGACTCGAAATACTTTACTTTATGCTATGAATATATTTATCTTCTAATAAATAAAAACGGTAGTGTTATTCATTGCGAAATCAGTACACTTACCCCCCTCCCCAAAATAAAGCGCTGAAAATAAACGAAAATGGTCATGTTTATGTAAAAAAAAATGGCTCCAAATCCAGCGCCACGAAATATTTAAATCATCAAATAATTATCAACACCATCACTGAAAACTTTGAAGTCCAAATAAGTGTAACCCAGTGGTCTACCAAAAAAAGAAATGAAAAGCCTAACGAAATTGATCTTGGCGATACGCATTTGCTGGTAGGGTTGCCAGGTAAATCGAAGAGAACCAGAGTTTGAAATGAAGCCCGATAGATACCCGCTTTGGCATCCAAGAGAGTCTGCCGAAAAGTCCGTCTTAATCAAAATGAAAAACAAATTTAGGCAGGCACTACTTTTTCCTCTCATGTGCATAAACAGAGGCGAAAAAATTATTCATTTGTAAGTGGATGTTTATTTCATTTATATAGGAGTTGATGAAAAAGTACAAGGGAATATTGTGTTTTTTTCAGCTTCACCGGAGTTTGGAACGCAGACACCCCCCCCCCCCCACACACACACACATACACAAACAACAACAACAACATACACAAACGCACACACTTGTTTAAAAATACCGCTGCGCTCCCCTGTTTGAAAAGCATCGTGTGCGCGTTTGTAATAGGAAGTCTTGTGTTATCAACAGCTTTTGAAGCTTAAAGAATTGGAAATCAGAAGGGTACACGTTTCATAAATTCCCTCAAACATCAATATCTAAGATAACAGGGCATACAAATATACATATCTTAAATCAGAAAATAAGTTGAGCTCAAATTTACAGGTAAAAATGCACGCCCTGTGGCGTAGTGGTTAAAAGCGTCAATCTGCCATCCCACAGGTCCAGGGTTCAACCCTGCGACTGGGCAAGGTCGACTCAGCCTTTCATCCCTTGAGTGGGTCGATAAAATGAGGACCAACCATGCTTGGGAACTAATAATGCTTGGAACTAAGCTTGGAACCATGCTTGGGAACTAAGTTCCCAATAAATTTTGGACACCCATACAACTGACGATATCTGCAGTCATGCTATACGTCACGCCCTCAGCTGTTAAATATCGTCTAGGAAATAACATTGTAATTAGTAGCAAGCATGATGCCATGAAGTGCAGAGTTACCTGATTTCGAGAAAGGTATAATCGTAAAGTACACAGAAAGGACCGATCCTTAAAAGACATATCTAACGAGTTGAATTGTCCAAAATCGACAGTGGCATTTGTGATTAAGAAGTGGAATGTGACCGGTGATTGCCGGAATGTGCCCCGAGTCGTCAGACACAAAAAATTTGGAGATCGATTCCGATGGGTGCTTTCCAAAGACTATTGGAAACGGGTTTCCTGGAGCGACGAATCAAGTTTTTCCCCCTACCGTTCGGATGACAAAATCTGGGTCTGACGTCTGCCCGGAGAACATCTCCTGCCAGAATGCATTGTGACTACAGTAATGTTCGGCGGAGGTCCGGGGGTGTTTATCCTGGTATGGACTGGGACCCCATGGACCGTCCCGACTGAGCTGTCGGGACGGTTTTTCGGCAGCTATTGCCAAAAAGTAACACTAGAGACGTCATTAATTCACCCTAGTGGTCCCCAATTTCTTATTAATCTTGAAAGAGGGGACGTCACATGCTCGAAATTATCGATTTTCCCAGTACCGATCGAAGAAACAAGGAGCTTTCAGAACGATCCTGCATGCTCCTCCCGAGTCGGGTGTCACAGAGACGCAAGGATACTCAAATTGTTTTTAAATTCCGAGGAGAACGGGGCAAAATGGTCTCCGCCAAGTCCCCGAAACCAGCGATGTTGCCATAAGACGTCATATGGCTGAAGGTTTCCTGTAAGTCTTCAGCCATAAAGACTTTTCTTCCAAAAGCTTTCTTTAGTCCTATATAACTATGCTTTGCCACATACATCTCCAAAACGTTCACTGAGGCGCAGGTTTTAAGTTACTCGTGAGGGCGATGACGTTAGCGAAACCACCGTAACAGTTTATAGTTTATTCGGCAGCTTATTGGTTAAAGTTAGAAGTCATTTATTCATCCTAAATGTCTATTACTCCAAAAAATCTCTACCCAGAGAGCTGAAACTATATCGTTGGCGCTTATTCGAGAAAGAGGTTACGTCAGATTATAGAAATTACCGATTGTCTCCCTGTCGATCAAATAAACACGGATCTTTCAGCAATATGCTTTGGCAAAAGCAGATGAACTTTAGGCCTAAACAAATTTTTAAATTCAAATCTTTATGAATGATTTTACTTACAGTGCCAGAGGACATTCCTAGTTTGGATGCAATTGATCTTTGAGATGCAATGGATCTTTGAGTCTGTGGATTTTGTTTTACTATCAGAGTCTTCATTTCTTTTCAAATTTAATATATTATTAATAACTTTTTTTGAAATGCCGTAACCGATATTTTTACGGTGCTTTATAATTTGTTGAGACAAAATTTTTTTCCTCGGGAAGCGTAGTTAAGTAACGTTCCAGCCATCTATCAATTTTAGTAGCCATTTTCAAAACAAATATTTTATTTTACATTCCAATCAAGACAAAACAGTAGCAGACGATTATTCTAAAGTTGCCAAATCTTATCTCAAAATGCAAATGACAAAAATAAATTATAAAATTGTTTTCATAAAGTGCTAACGACGTTCTGTACACACACACACACACACACACACACACACACACACACACATATATATATATATATATATATATATATATATATATATATATATATATATATATATAGTGTGTGGGTGGTGAGTGTGTGATTACTTTCTTTTGAAGAAAATAATTCTTTCGCTATTAATAGAGTGTTGCTTGATTAAAATTAGAATATTGTAGTTTTTATTTTTATCACATAATGAATTGTATGGCACATTAAGATAAATTCTTTCTGTGCCGTGTATATTTTATCCAATCATGCCCTTACTTCCTTTGCGTAATTTGATTAAGCCTGCACAGAAAACACAGTAAAGGGAGGTCTATTTACTGTCCCAAATGTAAACATTTTCTCGTTTATTAGCGAATGCTCTGCTTTCCCAAGTATCTAGTTTCCTTTCTTTTCAGAGTGCGGAGAGGAAAATAAAAGTCATGAAAGAAAAATCACCCATAAATAATGAAAAATGCAACATACAATATTCTGTTTGACTAATTTTTCCTCTTAATAGCATCAATGCTGAAGAAATTAAATTGACTGCAGGCTCGTATTAGATGGTTTTACATTATTTATCAATGCTTATGGTTTTCTGAAATATTGAATAATATTAAAGATTACGGCGCCACATCATAAAATGTATCTCACAGTGTTTTAGCTGTACATGATTAGAAATTTCAGCTTTATTTAAGATCAAACAAATAAGTATATATATATATATATATATATATATATATATATATATATATATATATATATATATATACTAGCATTATTGCCCGGCGTTGCCCGGGTAGATATATAGATATAAATGTTTTATGTATTCCATCAAAAAAAAAAATACTGGGCTGAACCCCCCGCTCTTCATGTTCATCTCATGTTCATCTCTTCATGTTCAATTCGGCAAGACATATTGCGTTTAGCGCTTTTCTACTGAAATTATATACAAACAATAAGAAAGAAAGGAACTTTGAGCTTGCGGACCTTCGTCTGATTATACGTCTGATTTTATTGAGAATTAATAACAGTGTTGCGCGATTCACACGTTTCGATTGAATAAGTTTACTGTTTAATTATATTTGTTAGATACTGTTTAAATAGATTTATTAGATTTGTTTGATCCACTGTTTAATTAGAAATAAGTTTTATAATTTACATTTGCCTTTATTATTTATTTTTTCCCTAAAAGCTCATTTTCCACATCACCCAAGAGGAAAGTGCAAGATTCAGTAACCCCCTTTATTTATTCAAAGTAAGGCGGGATTCCACATAAAGCTTATTTTCCATACTTTGGTGATTCGGTGTTTTATTGTCGACATGCCAAAAACCGTATCGGTTTTCCCAAGGCGAAAAACCGTTGAAAAAGCGAATTTTAATTCGGTTTTTAATTTTCCTAAGGCCAAAAACCGTAGAAAAAGCAAATTGTAAATCGGTTCAAGCGATGAGAAAAACTGCAAATAACAAAGGACACAAAGCAGAGCCGAGTAAGTTGTGTTAAAACATACTAATTTGAACTGCATTCTTAAAAAACTCCCATCTTAGTTAGTCTAGCGGTTAAATTTTATCTTTTACCGTATTTTAATATTTCTTTTGTCAATTTATTTCGTTGTTATGCACGTGACGCAAAATTAATTTAAAGTATCACAAAAAGAAAAGAAACCACGTGATCAGCATTTCATAAATTAAATTCTAAAAATTAATATTTATAAATTCCCCAAAAATCAGAAAAGGGAGGTAAAGATTCGAAAAATATTTCATTTTAAAGGAATTTTTATGATCTTTCTAGTGATATAAATTTTATAACCCTCGGATTATCATTTTAAATGCAAACTTAAAAAAATTAGAAAAACAGCATAAAAATTTAATTTAAAAAAATTTAAGAAGAATTTTTCAAAAATCTTTCTTAGTGCACCCCTCCACTATAGACTCCCCTATAGAAGAATCGCCATGCAAAATTTCAGCTCTTTGTGTCCAACGGTTTGGACTGTGCGTTATCTGTCAGTCAGTTAGGCAGGGCCAAAGGTTATTACCATGAAGTTCTGTAGCTTCATGGTTATTACCAACCCCTCTTCCCCCGCGCGGGGGGTAGGTTCGAGATATCACTGATAACATGTTGTGGGGAATGGTCTGTATCCACAGGGTGTACGCGCACCTCTTAGGGGCACAAAAATCATTAAAAAAATAATTAAAAAAAACTATTTGAGCCCCAAACTTCGTTTTTCCTGTGTTAAGTTTCTCGGGTCCTAAACAGTACACTCGGGGACTCGGTACCCTTTGAAGGAATATTTTTGCAGAAGTATATTTACCTATAGTATACACATATTATTATAGGTAATACTTAAACAAACTGATTTTAACAAGAATAAAAATTATTTTGTGGGTAAAAATTGAGTAATTTAAATTTTTTTAAAAATATTAAAGAATTTTAAAAATTGGTCTTCTCCTTTAGTTCTCAAAATTCTAACATGATTTTTTTATTAGATGTTTATGACATTATAATTTATAGTTTTAAGGATCGATTTTACATATAATGAATTAGTTTCTGAGAAAAAAAATAAAATGTACAAGTGTAGGCAAAAAAGCAGCAAAAACATGGTTTCTTCAACATTTCGATTTTTCTTTTTTTTTCTTTTCATTATATTGTAAAATACCTCCCTAGTTTTATTAAATAAATTATATTAAACATACAAAAAAATAATGGAGTCATTTGACATATATTTGTAGACGTAGTCGTGTTTTAAACACAGTAAAACGTCAAAAACAGCAAACTGAGAAAAATCCATTTAAAGATTTAAGCACTGAAAAAACTGCATATACCTATTCCAGTTTGCGTAATATTAATGTCGTTATGTTGCTACTTATATATCTTTAAAATTATAGCCATTTTCTTTGAATAGGTGAACATCTAGTTATAATTAGAGGCTTTTATTAAAAACTTATCCAAACAGAAATAATGAGACAACTGGTGAAAAATGGGAATAACAATTTAAATATCTGTCTTAGAGTGCTTTTAAATATTTATAAATATTATTACAAGACATTTGTAATAAAGATTTATAGCATAAATTAATAGTTTCGTTGAGAAATTTAAAATTTAAGTTGCAATGGTTCATCAACAGAGTACACAAACCACGGTCATAACACGTGACGATTTTAAAAACATCCTGCTGATTATGTAACGCCGCCTCTCTTTCTGGATAGCTGTTCTCTTTTACGAATAGCATTTTTTATAATTTACGGGTAAGTTGGTTCTTTGCATTATTATGCCTTTACCGATACAAAAATTTTCGTGAATGCAATACACACCAAATTTTTCTTCGAATGACCTGTATTCATTCCTAGTGTCTTTTGTACTTCTCTTATTGTATGCATTATACCCATATTAAATTCGCAAACTGCTGTTGTTACAGAGTTTTATACGTTGTTTATTAGCAAATATTTCTGTAGGGAACTTTGCCCAAATCACACTGTGCAAACTGTCATCAGTATTTTGAGTTCCACAACGTACACATATTTCCAAAAGTTCGCTAGATGCAAGCCGTTGACATACTGGTAGAATTTTTGGAAGAAATACTTCATTTATTGAGGTCCCTACTCTTATTTTGTGACTATCTGGGTTATCCCCGGGGTTATTTGTAATTTAGGGAGGAAATTTTAGAGTAAAAGGAATGTAAATACTAAAGTGGACGTGGCATTTAAAGGGATGACGAGATAACGCAAGGTATTTTTGATACACTTACAATCGTCAGATCATCTCAAAACTTTGTACCAATATACTAGAGGTGTCAAAGTATTTTTTTAACAAAAAATTGAAAAATCGATATTTTCATCAATATAAGGGTACCAAGTCCCCTTAACTGTGCAGCATTTGGTCCCAGTGGGTGAAACAGTCTATGATTCTATAGCGGACAAACAAACAGACAAGCTCTTATATATATATATATATATATATATATATATATATATAATATATATATATATATATATATATATATATATATATATATATATATATACATACATATATACATATATATATACATATATACATATATATATATATATATATACATATATATATATATATATATATATATATATATATATATATACATATATATATATATATATACATATATATATATATATATATATATATATATATATATATATATATATATATATATATATATATATATATATATATATATATATATATATATATATATACATATATATATATATATATATATATATATATATATATATATATATATATATATATATATATATATATATATATATATATATACAGGACTGATTCAGCTGCAGAATAATCGTAAATAAGTCCACTGTGCGGGTGAAATACAAAAAAATGAAGACTCATATATTGCAGACACTCCATTTCGATGTCGTGGCGTATATTAAAATATTAATTAAGCAGTCTGGTCTGCCAATTCGACTGATTCCCTCCAACGGAAAAAAAACTCGTGTCCTATCTCTCTCAGAAATCCAAGTCGTGTATTTACTTATTAAACCCCAGAAGCGGAGAGCCCTGCAGAAAAGCGCGTGATTGCATGAGTCAGACCATGTGACTCCACTGCAAACCTAACTGGAAGTGCGTACAAATAATAAATCTTGGAGCAGCGTGATGCGACTGTCTTTGAACCCCTACTCTTCGAAATCAACAACATTTCCCGAATGTGGAGTTCAGTATAGTCATGTTAGTAAATCATTCGTTTTTCAAAACCTCGAATGTCTGAAAATTGCTCAAAGTTCTCAAATGGTTTTGATTACGTTAATTGGGCCTTCTCTGGATTTGACATGTGAACTTAAGTGTATCATTGAAAGAGCTTTTTATATGAATTTCTAAGAAACAGGTGAGTCAACACGAACTCTTTGAACTAAACTTTATCCTGTTATTTTCTTAAGTGTATCTCAGATATTTTAGTTTTGCAGATTTCGAAAGAGCCATAGTTAATGAAACAAAATGAAATTTTTAAAACTTTGTGTATAAGAGGAACTATAAATAAAGATTGGTAGTATACATTTATTTGTAATACTTTAATAATACAGAAATACATAATACACAAATAATACACAAGTAATACACAAATAATACATAAATAATACACAAATAATACATAACATAATACATAAATACATAATACACAAATAATACACAAATAATGTCAGTTAATAGAAATAATACATTAATATTGTTCCAGCACTACAGCATTACATCATTGCCATAACACTTGCACAATTAATATTATTCCTTAATGCTTTAATAATACATAATTACACAATTATTAATATATACACAATATTGTTATACATTAATAATCCACAATTGTTTAATATAATACATTATTGTTTCAAGCATTAAATTAATAAGCCATAAAATACTATAAAATAATATATTCCTGTTTCCCATGCTTTTACTTTTATAAAAACTGATAATAATATATACAGGAACCAGCTGATTTTTTTTAAAATGCAAGTGATTTTCATTTACACCTCGTCATCGAAAACAAACTGTAATTTAAAGTTACCTTGTAATAGTGTCTCTAAAATAGCAGTTAATCCCTGTCGGGTTCTAAATATTACACAAATTATCATGCACACTGAAAACTCATTACTAGCCCACAAGCATTATTACACGGCCCACAAAATTATTGTTGAATTTAAAAAAAAAAATTAGCACAACACTTTCAGACGACGTATTCAACAGCCTTGTCGCCACCATTAAAAAAAAAATTTAATTGATTGCTGTTTCGATGAATTTTTGAACGATTCCACGAAATTTGTTGCAGGAAAAATTTTAATGATGTTATTCTTTGATGAGCACTAAAAATAGCGTCGAGCACAAACTTGAAAAACTCTTGTTTTCATTTTAACGATGAGCAGCCGAAGTTTTTTTTATTTATTTATTTTGTTTAAATGATGAAATTTGGGTTTCTGTAATCCAGCGTAGATAACCTTCGTTACCGGCTCTTGTCGGACTTGACTTCTACTCCCATACTATTTAATATAAATCCAAACCTCTTTTGTATCATGATGCAGTCGGTGAACCGGTGGTGACGCTTATCCTCTAAATATTTCCATCAAACATTGTTATGTCGACACAAAGACATAAAATAGTCCATTGATGTTCCCAAACATATTTATTAAATATCTTTAAGAATCTCAGCTCCATCAAACATTAATTAAGAACCCCACCCAATTTAAATCTGTGCGCTTACGGCACACGTCCTTTCCATTCCCTAGTTATCCATGGCTCTGCCGATTTTCTTTGTTTCAACTTTAAAACCAACGCTTAGTGACGCTCATTACTTATGCGTGATGTCATATCGTACATGTTCTTTTGTTAAAGTAAGCATTTTCTTAGCGCCAAACTGAAAGGCTATACGTCTACGTAAAATTCTTCTCGGTTCTTCGGAGATTGAATCAAGTAGAACCCATTTATTCTATTTTCACTAAAATACCTTATGCCGTTTATTTGAACTCCCAGACTTTTAAATTGTTAATCCTATGTTTTACTAACTGAAATCCCGTTTTAAGGTCGCGCGATCACCCCCATATTTTATATTCTGACATATATATATATATATATATATATATATATATATATATATATATATATATATATATATATATATATATATATATATATATATATATATATATATATATTATATATATATATATATAAAAATTATGTACATTTAGATAAAATGTCCAGGGTAGCCTAGTCTTAGAGACTCGGTTTTCGATGCTGAGAATGCTCGGTCGAATCCTGATAAACACCGTTAATGCCTCCGTGTCTAGGCCGAATATAGGGCCATTAAATCCCTCTATTATGTCGGAGAGGGTGGAAGTGGGTACGATTCCCCGATGTCACCCTTGTGGGTGTTCTGTGAAGATTGGATTGAACCTAGCCAAGTCGGTCTCCGACCCTTGTGTTACTATTGTAAACCGGAACCCCACTTCTCAGCCCGCAAATCCTATATGGACCTGTCAGCAACAACAACATATGATATTTGGTAGACAGATAAATTGCATTAAGTTGTGAGATTGAAATTTCAACTAATTTTTTATCATAACAGTAATATCACTCAATGAAAGTAATGAAAGTATCGTAGATAATATTTTTGTTGCCACTATTGTCCCATAGATGAATAAATCCTAACCAGGTTGCAGAGCAAAGAGAGGTGGCTCCCATTTATGTTACTACAAGGCTGACTTTTTGTGACTTGCCACCTTAATTAGAAACGTCCATCTTCAGGGGAACGCCATGGATTTCCTACATTTAACGAACAGCAATGCCCTGTTCCGGTGAAACTAACGACTTTTTTGCTATCAATCAAAGTAGAATTAATTAATCGTTATAAAATGTCAACAATATATGAATATTTATAACCAAAATGCTGAAAAGAAAGATCTTAAAATCACTTTATGTTGTCAATCTGTTATCACTTTTTTGTTATCAATACGCCGAAAATTAATCACTAGTTACAAAACGCCAAGCATATAAAAACTTTTATTTTCAAAATGCTCAAAATTAAGATCTAAAAATCATTTATGTTATCAAACTTTTATCATTTTTATGCTATTAATTGGTCTAAATATAATTACTAGTTACAAAAGGACAACAATAAAAAAAATTTAATCAAAATTCTAAAAAAATGAGCTTAAAAACACTCATAAATCTTTGAATAATATTTTCTATTACCGTCAACTGGGGAAACTTTGTCCCATATTTCATGTTTATTTCATAGGAAAAGCAAATGATAGTTGTAAACCAATTCAAATTTGATCTGATAAGTGGTTTATATTATTTTAAACAGATTTAACTGTAATATATACCATTGTTAAAGTATACATACATACTTTTAATTTTTTATGTATAATTTTTAATTTTTTAATTTTTAAAATATTTTTGGGCTAATATTACCATGAATTGGGACAACTTTGTCCCAGCTCTTGAAAACCAAACATTTAAATTGTTTAGATATCTTAGGCCAATGTTAGACCATGTACAAGTATTGCTAAATTACCTATCAATAATTTCTTATCTAATTCGAGTAAATCTCAAACTTAATTTGGAAAAAGAAATCAATAAATCATCATTTATTCTATACAAAACTGATTTTATTTTTAAATTGCAAGTGGAGTTTTCAAAGAAAAGAAAATAATAATAGATAAACAGTAAACAGAAATTTAACAGTCTTATATGTTTTGATGAATTAATAATTCCAATATATGGAGAAGAAACATAATCCAGTTCTGGTACAATAAACTGACTCCTCTTTGATGCGATTTTTGGTGAATTGATTTTCCCGCACACTTCTTCCCACTCTAAATTTATACATTCGTTTTCTTCTGGCCAACGCCATAATTTGAGATTTATTTCCATACATTCCCCAGTCGGTCCAATATCTGTTAAACTTAAAATATTTCCAGGAAATTTAACGCCATCGTACTTCAGAGTAACAAAATCCTCTAGAGCATATATGTACAAGTCCAGAGCATACATGTACAAATTCAGAGTCCGCCTGTGATTTACTTGCTGGTTTGTACCAATTTGTTTATTACTTTCTGATGAGCTGGAGCATTGTAGTTTTCGCCTCTTTAAAACTGGCCCCTTTTTAGAAGTAGAAGGAGTAGTTGGAGTAACTTTGGCCCAACTGCCAGGTTGGGCCAAAGTTACCTCAAGACCTGAGACAAAGTTTGCCTAATGTAGTAAATATTCCTTAGTTGGAAAACCACAAAATAAATCAAGATAATGACAGTGAAAATAGTTGAAACAATTAATAATAAACTGAGACAAATCGCTTACCTTCTCTGAATCACGTACTCTATCACATTTACAAGGAAAAGTTGGAAGACAACAATATACGTTTTAGTGATACCAAAGTGGAGCATCACTGTAGTAATGGTTAATTGAGGAACTACAAGACAAAACTATGAGAAAGTCAAGTTAGTACTGCACCTATTGGAGCTTGCAATATATAAGTGACAATAACTGTCCTTTGTCTAGAATCAGCACATATAATCTTTTTTCGTTTGTTGGGCCGAAGTTACCCCAGTTGACGGTACGTATAAACAATGCATTGTTATTTGATATTAACAAATCAGTATACTGATTCATTCTAATAAATTTCAAAACTATGATTATTAGAAATATATACAAACGAAACCATACGGTAACAAGGTTGTTAAAACCCAATAAAAATATATTAAAAATTATTTAGGTATAGCTCAAAAATTAATTTCATGATTTACAAAATAACACAAAATAAAAAAGTTGAATTTAATATGCGATGCAATGATGAGAATTTCCGAAAATAATATTTTATTTAAATTTGAATTTGACAGTATGAAACAGGATCATTACAGAGGAATCATAATGAAGTTTAGCATGTTTTTCAGTTATTTATGTGGTTTGGACAATCTTTTCAATAATTTACTCAAGAATGCTTAAAGAATCATAAAAAAAAAATTAAGATTAAATTATACTGCCCACATTTATCTATGATTCCATTACGTCAAGAAAATGATTAAAATGGAAACATCATTAGAAAACAAAATAAGCTCTCTTAAAGTCTTAACTTATTGAGTAAGATTTTACCACAGAATAATGCATTGTACATATTTTGAGAAACTGATAATAATGAAAATTATTGATTATTCTTTTAATATGTAAACGAAATGACATATGAATGCACGAAATCTAATCTGCTGTAAACGTCATTTAATTTTGTGAGGTTTTTTTTAAAGATTTATAAATCTGAATAAATCTGATTAATAGATTGTGCATATTTCTGGCATAGATCATGAAATATTTTCCAATTGCGTAACTTGTGATAGAATAAAGAGATATAATATAACCATACCTTCAAAATTGGGATTTATTAATTTTGATTAGAACATTTCATTGAATTTCATACGTTTCATAGAAAGGTTATTCAGTAAAATACTTATGAGAAACATTTTGCAAGAACTGATGAATTTTCATTAGCTTTCGCAATGAGATGAACATAATCAATATCGTGGTGATATGAAAAGAAGTAAAAACGAATAAAATGTAGCTAAAGCTAGGTTTGAGAGAGTTTGAAATTAAGCACTATAAAGCGTCGTTGAATGTAAGAATGTCTGTATCATTTGACACCAAATTTTAAAGAGATAACTTATAGAGATAGCAAATTGATAATGCCATGAATTTCCTCAATGGTCCGCTATTCGTCGCTACACGGTAAAGACCTAATATGAAGCAATTATCGGGTAGACTAGTTGGTTGAGAGCGCTACACGAGGTCTCTTTAAACCGAGACCTACTGCTTAAAGTGGATTCCGAACGATTACAAATATCCGTGCTAGTAATGGGACTCGAACCAACAGACTATGCAATTATCGGGACTCGAGATTACAGATTTGTCGTCTGGAAATAATATGTTGTACGGGTTAACAATATGGTGATTTTACAAACCATGACGAGCTGCTTGCGTCTGTTTTTATGGAAGCACGGAACAGTACGTGCTGCATCAGGGCGAACATTACTATATAGATTTTATCACTCCAGATATCTGCTACCGTGTAGGGGAACATTTTAAGTTCTCGGTTAATGTAAATTGATATTAAATATTCAAAGTAAATATCATTTTCACTCGCTGTTTCCTTGTCTTTTGCAGTATTTCGGGCTTCTATGTAGCGTACATGGACTTTAAATTAAAATGGAGGTTCTTCAAATAGTTAAATGATATTAAATTTGTAAATTATCTGGGTATAAATTCATTTATAACCTTCTGCATCCCCCTTCATCTTTCTGGCGCGAGATCTCAGACATTTGATAGACTTAAGGCCGCAAAGTATGAAGGACATTAAAGCGAAATGGCTGTTGGTTATTTCCCTTATATTAAATGAATGATCAGTTCTTTTATATGCTGCAATGAGTTTCACAGCCTTCCATTGTAGTTTAAAGAATGTAGTTAAGGTAAATATATGAGGATAGGCCGTTAAGCTTTCATGATAGCCAACGCTTGTGTAGCTTCCTTGCTGTTTCCGTTATTTCTATTCTTCACCCGAATTCCATTATGGGCTATGTGCTTATAACTAGAATCGCTTCCAAAAATATAAATTTCCACTTTATAGGCAACCTTGGACCTTGGTTTTTTATGAGATCTTCAGTAAGGTATAATCGATGAGTACGCTTGAGGGAAAGGAATTCCCAAATGGGGAATTTCTCTAAATTTTAATAAAATATAGTGAAATATAATCATCAAGAAATATTCCTATATATCATCACCGAACTTATTTATGTTGTCTGGCAGTTAGAGTACTAACTAATAGTAATTCAAAAATATTAAAGAATTTTTGTTATAGAGAATACTATAGGAAAATTGGACAAATAGAACGCAAGGTTTTTAATATACATCATCTAAGCTTTATTAAATAGTTCTTCTACTCCACTAATTCCTAGATTGATGTACTCTATAGCCAGGTCAATTTCTCAGTAATAATGGCTGTGTAGTTCATGATAAGAGGCAATTAGTACATAAAAAGTCCATTGAGTAATTGTCCCAGAAATGAGTTGAGTATTTTTCAAAGTAATTTGCCCATTTTGAAAAAAAAAAATGTTTCACTTTTAAAATAAATAGAAAGTATTCACAATACCTGCAACTGATTAAATTATTTGGCATGATATTTCGAACAATTTTAGAAATAAGAATACATATCTAGAAAAAAAATCTTATCATTTCTGCTTTCAAAAATATCAATAATTTCTCGAACCCGCATACATTTCAATTTAATCAGTACTTGAGCTCAATCTGGATACTGGCCCATTTAAATTCACCATCAACTAATCTTTCATTTTATTTGCATCAGATTTCCAATGGCGTTTCTTTTTTAAGCGAGGAAGTGTGCACTCAGACGAAAAATGGTTATTTGGCTGGAAAATTGATAAATACAGTCTGCTTTTTATAGCTTTTAATATTTAAAATCCTGCACACTGCTTTTCCGATCACTTTAATTTAAAAAGGGATGGGGGTTGATTAAAATCGGTGTAACGTAAAATTCTAATAGAAACGCGTAAGTATGAAGTATTCTCCTTCTGGGGTAATTCATAAAATGAATACTTTACTTTGCTTTTACAACAAGCTTATATTCGAACGTGGGATAAAAAAGGGTTTTAAGCGCAAAATATTACTACTTTTCTAAGCATTATTCTGGCGCAAATTTATTTTCGGAATTAAATAGGTGCGTTCTTTGATGATATTTAAAGTACCGAAATACATTTAAAACGTCGATTTTGATGAAAATTCCGATTTTTTAAAATTTATTTTTCTTAAAGAACGGGGACTTTATACGTAAATATGATTTTACTTTTTCTGTACCGTCATTGGTAAAGAAAATTAGAGTGATTTAAAGATGAACAGTAGATTTCGATTTTAATATGCATGAAAACTTTAAGTGTGTTTTTTTAAGAACTTACTTTTCATCAAAATAATATAGGGAAATTATGCCGAATATGAGACCCCTTTTTATTTTCATATATAACTAGGAAAGTAAGTGAGTTATTACGGTACCAACTTCACATACTTTTAATACATATATTTTACTACATATAAAAATGACAGAAAATTGAAAATAACCTTACAATTTTCTTGTATGAAATTATAAACACAAGTGTTCCATTTTTGAGGTCTGAAAAAGTAGTCCTACTATCAGACCTCCATTCTACAAAACTAAAAATGAATTAGAATTACTGAAAAGTTCGTAAAAATAAAACTGTACACAATAATTAGATAACAGTTACCTATATACACTAATAGGTGAAAAAGAAAAGTGACATTTTAAACAAATTAGTTGGTTTACACTACAGGTTGTGTTTACTTTTTGTTTTTAGATTCATACTTTTCACATTATTTAGAAATAAAAAGTTCGCCAGCTCCACAATCTTCACGGGCCCACCTGAAACACCTTTTGCATTGACACCACTGCTCTCCCAGTTTGTCTTCTGAAAATAAACAACAACAAAAAAGGCATTCAACGTCGTTTTCATAAATGCTATCATGACTGCTGTCATGGATAGAAATTTTTTCATCATCTTCAAATGAGCTGGGATCATCATATCTATAATTAGGCATATTCATTCTCTGTTTTTTAACTAGTGTTGCATTTTCATCAATCCTTAATTTTCCCCTTCCTATAGGAAACTCTTTTCGTTATCTTTTTCCCTTTATAGTTTCCTTATACTTTTCTATTTTTTTCAATCTCCTTTTCCTTGTTTATCTTTTGATTTCTTGTCTTTTAGGTCTATTCTTTTTTTTCTTGTAGGAAACGAAGTTTTACTCGAATATGCTGAAGTTCTTTTATTAATGCTATTAATCAATTTATTTTTATAGGGCGATGATGTGATAATATCGGCTTTACGGGCACTTGGTTTCGAGATGTTTTACTCAGGTAACGTAGGCAACGAGTTTATTTCTTTAGGATTCACTAAGAACTGGTCTAAACTTGTTGTTTGATCAAACCTCCCACATTGTCACTACTGCTACATGGTTGTGGATTTCGCCAGGGCGTTATTGTATTTGCAGATTTAAGAGGAAACATTTCTGTGAGAGTGAAAACTAAAATGACTAATATGAGACCCTATCTCATATTGGGCATGATTTGGGGTCTCATATTGGGCACGACCATGTTGTTGAACACGCCAATGAATTGTTTAGGTTAGGATTGACGTTAGCTTAAAAACAAACATACGTGTTTACACTCCACATTTATAGCTACCTAACCAATACTAACAGTTTTAAAAAGAGTCTTACCTTAAAGGTAAAAATAGTCAATGAAAAGGGTGATTCAAAAAAGTTGACGAGCACACATTCAGGAAAAAAATACTGCACCTTTGTGTGCGCTTTAAACACTCGACTGACTCACTGATTACGAATGATGCAATAGACTACTGTTTTACCTTCCAGTTGCCTGGCGGCAGCACTTTATACGTCCTATAAATGGGGTCTCATATTAGCAAGGTCTCATATAAGTCATACTTACCCTACGACTATTGTCATAACTCTAAATGTAATCATGATATGTTTACGAATATTTTTTAGGTATACTTTTCATAACATTAAGAATGTAATGAACTACGGATTAGGTCTAGGTATATTATTATTAATTTAATTTTTTTAATTAGAAACAAACTCAGATGAAATGACTGAAATTTTACATGCAATCTAATACAATAACCTGAATTTCTTTTAGATTTCTAGCTATGGATTAGGTTTTAGTACATTACACTCACGAGAGACGTACGTATAAAAAAATACATCAATGTTATATGCATAATTTTTAAAAAAACATTCAATTTTTAAATCGTTGCATAGTTACGGATAATTTTTTTAAAAATATTCCTATTTTGATGCGATATTCCACAAAAATTAGGACAAGAATTTTGCAAGTAAATTTAAAAAAATAAAAGACTCCAAACATAGTCGTGTGTGCAAAATATTGCAACAAATATTACAAGTTCTATTTTAGGACCAAAATAATTTTCGGTATTAAATAGGCGCATTCTTTGATGGTATTTAAATAAACAATGACATGTTTTAAATATTTACAAAAATCTCTACGTTGCCTATAAATCAACATTGAATCCACATTCTAATGTAATGGTTAATTGTCCTTTATATAAAAAAAGGCCTCAAAATGTGAGTAGGAAGAGGAACTGTCTAGACAGTTATTAAAGTGCCAAGGCATAATTTATTGGAGCTTATTAAAAGGTAATTCAAAGATAATTTAATGGGAACTATATCAAAGACAATTCTTATAGTTAACTGTTTTATAAATACTTAATATTATTTACTGGGTGGGAGGATAAACATAATGACATTATATTTGCTTTATCCATTCATGTAAAAGAATACAAGTTAAATATGCTTCAGTCAGAATTTAATGTAAGTTGAAATGAAATATATATATATATATATATATATATATATATATATATATATATATATATATATATATATATATATATATATATATATATATATATATATACTTACAAATTCTTAAAAAATTATTTGCAGTGACAGTTCGAGAAATAATGGAGGAAATCGTGTTTCATGATGATATAAATATGGTAATAAATTCAACAACTTATTACTATTGAATGATACATTTGCAATAATATTCAAATATCCAACTAAGAAAAACAAATCCGCTCAATTTTTTCTTCTACTAATCGCTTTCCTTTTGTTTTATGGATTGGAATTATATTGCTGGAAAGTGAAGAGATCCATTTTGTTATCTCTCAAACCGAAATTTTTGGCAACAGTTTTCTTTCTCATAAAATATGTATTGCAGAAAAACTCGTAAGAATTATTTATTGACACACCCATCTTGCTAAGAGCCAATATCGTTACGACCGTGGCGAAGATAAGACCAGCTTTATCTGTAACCGCAAAGATATCGTAGAAAAATAAAGTGCCTTGAGGTTCGTGATAAACCATAAAAGGCTTCTGAACTATTTGCCAGTGAGATAAGCAACCTGCACTGTTACAGCTCTGTTTAGGCATAAATATTTCATCCCGATTTTAAAATATTGCGCACCTGAAATGTTAATTCCTCTTACATAATTTATCTCAAATTGTGTTGCATTATACTTTAATAACAACTCGCCCTTTCCCTTTCCAAGTTTCCCCAAAATAAAATTAGGTAATTGAATATTTCTAAAGAAAAGGATTTACCACTGTAATTCAATCAAGTACTTAGCATTATCATACACGTAGGAAACAGGCTATGTTTGATGTCGATTAAATTAGATAAGATACGTTAAAACAAACTATGATGAAATTAAATATTCTTGATTTAATTTTGCGATCTAAAATCGTTAAAAACTTGGTTATACAATGTATAATTGATGTATTTGATTTCAATGCATATTTCTTTTTCTATAAGTATGAGGCAATAAAAGATGAAAGAAATCTGTTTTTCGAAATTTAGTTGCGCATTAATTTCAAAAATATTAATTTAAAGCTATGTGTATATTATGAATACATGTATGGTATAATAAATTAATATATTAGGATAGCTTAATGAGAGAATAAACATTTTGTTTCCATTATGAAATCACCATTCAAGAATAATTTTCCTTGAAGTCTTGATCGAAGAAATATATTGAAAAAACAACCTTTTATTTTATAAGTCAGCGAATGAAAAAATGAAAACTTCAAATGTAATTTTTACAGAGATAAACATTTAAGGAAAAACAAATCCAGAATCGGAATCAGTATGTATAAATTTACAAATTCAGATTAAATTATATAAAAATCGTTTAGGAGACCCGAGCACGAGACTGTCTTGGGGTAGTGCTTTGGACTTCAGACGGGGAGACAACAGCTCGAATCCCGACGAGTGCCATTGAATGCCTTAATGGTTACGTCGGATATGGGAACGCTAAATCCATTGTCTGGAAAGTATTTCCATATGGTCAGAGGAAGGGGGGCAGTATGATCCCTCCAGATGCGGGCCCTGGGGATTGCATGGTCCAAACGAAGGTTGCACCAGAGGGTAAGGTGCACCAATGATAGCAACCAACAAATATCGCGGATGCTTTGGTCCAAAGTTGAAACACAATAGGCCAGTCGCGTTGGCAATGACATCAACAACACTTTAGGAAATACAAAACAGACTTCAGAAAACCTACTGTAAAGAAAAAATGTATAAATCTAAGAAAAATCTTTTATCAAGAATAAACAGGGAATGAGTATTTCATATAGGGCTGTAGACCATATCTTTCTCTAGGAATACCTTATCTTTTTCCTCTATTTCTTTACCTTGAAAAATTATTTTATTCAAAAGAATATTATATATATATATATATATATATATATATATATATATATATATATATATATATAATAAGAATCGCATGAAACCACTGCAAATCATCAACAGTGTGTTTCAACAGGCAGCAGGGCTTATGGTGCACCCCGATACTTTCAGAAAGAACTGCACGCCCTCAATATTCACGGTTGTGCTACCGAACACGAACAAAACATCACCCCATTCAATAAAGGCGGCAGATTTGCTTGTTGTTTGCAGCTTCGCAAGTGGACTATGGACCACTCGAAAACTGTTTCATGGAGCGACGAGTCAAGCTATATGCTCTTCCAGTCGGATGGACATACTTGGGTTTGGCGAATGCCAGGCGAACGTCTGTTACAGGAGTGCATTGTGACGAATCTCAAGTGGTGGTGTACTTGTCGGGGGGTGTTTTCCGTGTTATGGCCTGGGACCTTTGTATGTTGTTCCTGGTTAATTCAATGCCGACGCCTACATGAACATTTTGGACAATCAGGTTCATCCTACGCTCCGACAATTTTATAGAATGGACGATTTTACTTCCTGGACAACAACGGTGCATGTCGTACTGCAGCCTCTGTTAAGCAGTAATATCAAGATATGTCTGTAAAACGTCTTCACTGGCCTGCTCAGAGTCCTATTCTAAAACCCATAGACCATTTGGGAAACGAGTTAGAGCAACACATGCGGACCAGGGAACCACGTCAAATATCTACAGCTGTTCTGGTGACATTCTTGCAGCATGAATGGACACAAATACTCATAGCTCTGTATTAAAACCTTCTTGAAAGTATGCCCAGATGTATTGCTAGTATAATGCAGCACGTGGGGGTCCACCTATTAAAGAATGTATTATTTCCCTTATACCATCACATCTTGATGTCCGGTCCATTAATGTAGGGTAGTACATATAAATATATATATATATATATATATATATATATATATATATATATATATATATGTGTGTGTGTGTGTGTGTGTGTGTGTGTGAGTCAGAATTTAAG
>OU015496.1:62286942-62311633 GCA_907164885.2 Dolomedes plantarius | reverse complement strand
ATATATATATATATATATATATATATATATATATATATATATATATATAGATATATATATATATATATCTATATATATATATTATATATATAATAAATATATATATATATATATATATATATATATATATATATATATAATATATATATATGTGTGTGGGTGTGTGTGTGAGTTCAGATTTAAGTGGGAAGAACGATTACCTTAAATTTAAAAGGGGGCTTGGGATTTAAATTATATTCGTGGCGTAATTCGCCTTTAATTTTCGCATTTCAAGACGCGAATTGGGAAGGGCAAATTACCCTTTTCATTATGTAATCTTGGCGCGCCTGTGGGTTTTGCGTTCGAGGAGGAAATTATGTAATTCTCCGTGAAAGATGTCTGGTTTGGGCTCTGCGCATGTACAGGGAGAGTTGACGCGTGGAGATGCCCGCGAATTTTTGACAGAACGCGGGATTTAATCGTTGCCAGTGGACGTGTGTCAGCTGGGTCCACATTTTGAAAATGGCAAGCACTCAAATATGCGCTACTTGGATCAGTGGTTGCTGGAAGTAGAAATAAATTGACTTGATTTCGTTAGAACTATGTTTGTTTATTGGATTTAGACTACTTACTACTCGCCACCAGTATTTAGATGATGACTGCAAATTAATGTGAGAAGAGGTAAACCATACGCCTGTCATATATATATATATATATATATATATATATATATATATATATATATATATATATATATATATATAACAGAGAACACTTTCAGGGCATAATCTCGATATTGGCTATGCTTTTACAGCACTCTTTTCATAAATGAAATAACTTTAAAAATAAAAATGCCTAAAGCGTTGACCCTCTTCGTGAACACAAGAGTACGTAGCAGAATCAAGATTTCATTTATAATTCAATATAAATAGAAAATGATTTCATTTATAATTCAATATATATTGAAAATGATACTACAATGTTTTGTTCCACTAATAGTTTACAGGTTTAAAATTTTATTTCCTAGAACTTTTGAAAACAAAAATAATCTTATATATTTTAAATTAATCTCGCACTTAAAAGTAGTTTATAAAATGTTACTATTTAAAAAAACAGTATATTAGTAAAATCATCAGAATAACAGATTAGTATATCTACTCATAGAATATATTTGCAAAGCTACATTTATAGTACAGAGTATCATCTTTACAAACGTTTACTATAATGATATTATAGTAAATGTTAATCATGCTTTACAGATTTCATATTTCTATGTCAAAAATGCTCTGATCTGAATATTTTTAATCAGTGCAATATGCTTATATTATCTAGTAAATTCATTATGACATTCAATGCTGCTCAATAAATTCAGAGACATTAGCATTTTCTCCCTTGATGCTAAAGTATGAAATTGATTTTTTTCTCATACTTCCCTAACCCGAATCATGATGGGAAAAATTATCCCATACCAACATTTAGTACGAAAAGAGGCTTCACTTAGTAATTCTGAGCTTCTTTCTAATCAGAAGGGCCTTGAATCATTTAATGAAAGCATTTCATAGCAGCTAATTTTTTTCCCTTTACTCTGCAACTTTTCTTCGATTGTACGTCCTTTTTCTGATGAACTTTATTATCACAGATTTTCTCTGAAAAACAATACATTTCGAAATGTTTTCCAGAATCTCGAATTGATTAGGGAGAGATTTTTTTTCTGTTGAAATTCACTACATGTGAATATTTCATTTTAAGAGAAATCGATATTAACCTCTTCTGTTTACCTTTGTCCTCATCTCATTTAGCTGTCGTAGGTAAGAATTTTAAAAAAAAATGTCCTTCTTGTCTCCATAGTTTGTGTTTGCTTACGTATGCATGCACACAGGTGACAATATTGACTAAAGGGGAGACCACGTGTGTTGAATGTTTCAGACAAAGAGGCAATGGAAAAGGTGCATTTGTTTAGGGCAGGGATGAGATTAAAACTTGGGACACCCTTGTTAGAATTTTAGTTCTTTTTTTCATTTATTTAGACATTAAATTAAAATGAAATACAGGGTTATCAGGAAAGAAACATCAGATTACAAAATTTAATATTTTCCATTATTACAAACAAAAAATTATGATTGATATGTCATTGTAAAGGGAAAATGTTAAATTTGTTTTTCGCAGGTGTTCAATATAACTTACTTTAGTCATATAGCAATTATAATATACTTGATATATGCCATTTCTTGCCATACAGTCGTGTAGGCCCAAATCATCAGCTGCACTGTGACCCATCGGCTACACAGTTACCCTCCTAGGTCATCGAACTTAACCCCATGCGACTTCGTCTCATGCGACGATATGTCAAAGATCTGCCGTTCATACCACCTTTGCCCGACTTAAAAACATACAAGTTTGCCCGAACTTAAACAACGCATTTGTGATGCTTTACAAACAGTTAATAGTGAAACATTACAACGTGTTTGGCAAGAAATGGCATATCGCAATGATATTATACGGGTGACTAAAGGAAGTCATATCGAACTCCTGCGGGGGAAATTAACATTTTTTCCTTTACAATGATATATTAATTATAATTTTCAGTTTGTAATTATGGAAAATATTATATTTTGTAATCTGATGATTCTTTCCTGATAACCCTGAATATCTCAGGAACATTTTATATTTAAGTTCATTTAAATACCTACTCCATAACTTATTTTATTCATTTATTGAAAGATATAAATAAGAGACACTGTACTGTGTTATACTAATAGAGTTTCAAAAATAGCCGAGGAATTTAGTATAGTATTACGCTAGAGGTCTACAATGGAAGTTGCTAAGGAGATTTGGTTAACTGACGTGAGACTTGCTATAGATGATTAAAGCACAAATGTTTGATATTAATCTTTAAATTTGTGGGCGTGGTGGTAGGTAATTCATCCTCAAGAATGAGTGCATTCATTTGTGTCACAATCTGCCACGCGTGAAAGCAATTAATTCAACTTAATATTTATTTTAAGTGTGTCCTACTGGTATTCTTTTGTTCAATCCCCTTAAAATTTCGCGGCACCCCGGGCCGATCTCAAGGCACCTCAAAGTGCAGCGGCACGACGCTTGGGGATCACTTGTATAAGGAATAAGTATCTATACATAAACGGTTTCTCTGCTCTTCTTGTTTCGAAAACTCTAGCATCTGAATATAAATTCCGACGCTAACCCTGAGGTTTATGACTCGGGCAAAATCAAGGACGAGAAAAGGGTACGGTTTCTTTATAGTAGTGGTCCTTAAGCTTTTTAATGGTCAACACGCCCTTGAATTTGAAAATAAGCTCTCGCAGCAATTGAAAAATGTGTTTCTAATTTTTATTTAGGAAGAGACATTTATTTCAAAGTAATTTACTTATTGCATACAAAAATGAATACATTTACGATATATACTATATTATTAGATATAAAACAATATCTACATTTTGAGGGAATGGTGGACGTTAAAATTTATATTTTTACTTTCCATCATACAAATGTGAAATGTTGTACATATATAGATTTTACCATAAGTATATAGGATAACTTAAAAGAAATTTCAAATATCATTGAAATTTTAAGATTTTATACAAAAATTTAAAATTTATAAACAAAATTTTAAAATGCTCCTTGCGATTCAATTTTTGAGACATTTCCTCTATTTTGCATTTTCATATATTACAAACAAATCTGGGTATCGATTATTTAATCCCTTGAATAGTTCATTTTTGAGAGTTTTTTTTCTGAATTCCATTCCGATTTTCATAAAAATTTTCCTTTTAATAAGTTATATGTCAAATTTAATTAACTTAAAGAAGTCGAACTGTAAAATGCATACTCAGTTCCTTTGTAAACATTATATGGATTATTCCTAATCAATTTCATGAATTTTGAATAAAACTTAAGTCGCATGGAGCAATTTAAAAAATCTAAAAACCTTCAAAAATTTGTTTTGAGAAAAGCAGATTTAAAGTTCATTGCTACATTTACCTTTATTACTTATTTCGTAGAAGCTTCATGAATGAGGTTTTACTTTCCAAAAAACTATTTTGGTACTACTATCCTACAGAATTTTTTTTTATTTATTTATTTATTTATTTTTTAAATTTATTACAATAACACAATCAATCTCACAATAAAAAAAGATTTGCACAAATAAAGGTCCACGGTCCGCTTAATGGCTACGTTGTTGTTGTTTGTTCTTAATTATCTTTTTAAAACGAGGCTATTTCTTAGGCGGTATATTTCATTAAAAATTTTGAACCTTCTCTCGCACTCCTAGAAATGTTCTTTCGCACACTCAGGGGTGCCCGTACCCCCGATTAAGAAGCACTTCTCTATAGGAATGTAGTAATAACGAAATATTATTTTTAAAAAAAGTTTGCGAAAAATTAAAGCACATTAATTTTTTTTTTACAATTCATACATGCATATATTGAACAGCTTGATAACATATATAACAATTTAAAGCAGGCTGTTTCAACGAGTACTGTTTATAAAGCTAAGCATTTTCAATAACACTTTTATGTTTGCAATTAGAATGTTTTTGAAAATATTATAACCTTCAGTGATAATATAAATATATATAATTCTTAATTAATTCAATAAAACTCTAAACGGTACCTAAGAACTGTGCAATTAAAATGACATAACTGCCTTAGTAATTGTTTTAAACAATCATTAAGTAGCACTTTAGTGTAGATCAACGATATAGTAGCTGCTTAGGCAAGTTCGAACAGCCGAAGACTGTATAGATTAAATACGTGCTATGGCATACATGAATCTATATTTCGATATAGTTTAAAACAAGTTTCATCAGAAAATACGTTATACATTCATTAGAAAATTAATTTCTGATCGATTGGTTTACAGCCCGGAATGCGATGCTGAGATTAAAACCCCGGTATTCTAAAAGTTGTAATCAAGTGTGAACGAAAAATATTGATTAATCTGCCGGACGAAATTGCTTCACTTATTAGCATAATTTAAATCGATAAAGAAACAAAACAAAAGTTAAACTGTTGAGAACTCTTCGTTAATTAAACCCCAAAGTTTAAAATTAAAGTCAAGTTCCTGACAGATAGTTTTCTATCAATGCCTTCAACACCTGTATCTATCGAGGTTAAATTTGGGAGTAAGGAAATTCAACCTCAATCCTTAAAAATAAAATATGGAGTTTAAATCTTATATTACATAGACTTTTAAAGTTTAACAGACTGCGTTTAAGCTCAAAAAACACAACTAGAAATTCCTTGTATCCGATAATAAGTAATGCATTAAAACGAATGGCGTAAATTATTACTTTATTTTTTTTTAATAATAATTTATAAGAAGTGAAAAAAAAGTTACAATGATAGGCAAACGTATTTCAAATGATGTCTCTAACCTTTACAGTGTTTTAAGTATTAATTTTCAGTGATTCTTCCTTTTCAAGGTTTGAAAGCACGAGCAACAAAATTATTTTATGAATAGAAATTTCAAAAGGACAATATAAAGGACGATTTGCCTGTTGGTAAATGAATGGAACTAAATCATTCTCCTCGTGATATGTGTGGCATTATGGCAGATGTTGATATGTCATTTTTTTCATGTTTTCGGAAAATTAAAAAAGTAACTTTTGTTGTGAAATATAAAATAGCTCGTCTAAGTTTTTTGAACCAAATATCCTTTAGATCAGGGTTTATCAACCTTTCAGGCTATGTGCCCCCCCCCCTTTGAACACTGATGTGAGGTCACGCCTCCCCACCACCACCACCACCACCATACGTGGTACACAATTCAAGTATTACAAACGGAATTTGAAACTAAAGGTGGTTATTAAATGAAAATATAGAATAGATAATTTCATACACAAAATTTAAAACTACTACAAATATCTTAATTGAGAACATATTATTATTAGAACATATGAAATCAAAGAATTAAATACAGATCAAATATATTTGAGGTAATCAAGGATCTAGGCGAGGTTGTTTTACTTTTAAATTACAGTTAGTTTTAATTTTTTTAAACTCAGGCCTCCCTTGAAATTCTTAGATTATGCTCATTTTCAACCTCAAACATATGGCTGGTCATCAATGAAAATTTTCAATTGGGGACTAAAATATTCAATTAGGGAACAGGTATTGCCGCTTTTATACATAACAGCATTTGCCAATACGAATAACTTAGTATTATTTCATAATTCCACTATCAGCTTTTGCCACATTTATGAACCAATTTTAAGTGTGACATATCATTTTAATACATAAAATTGAAGTTTTCGGACTTATCAACATCTGCCAATACTAAATGATATGATTTTCTTGCACAAATTAACAAATATGAGGTAAACTTTTACTGGGATGTTTCAATTAAAATATAATTTAACTGAATTTTATCGAATGGGGAATGAAGGTACAGATCCGGGGATACAAGCTGAATAAAATTTCTGGGTACGAAAGAAACTACCGGCTGTGTAAGAAAATTGCATGTAACATATATTCGTTCGAGGAGTACTAATTGCTAAAATATCTATCTATAGCGTGTCTAGAGGTTTCGAATCCGAAATTTACAGTTATTATGGACATCTTAGAATTTCATAACCGACAAGGTTGATCGACGTCCGGTGAGAGTGAAGATTTTACTTTTGGGTTTCCCGGGAGAAACACTGAAGTTACGAATAACTAAACTAAGGGATAGAGAACAAACACGCTTTCGTTAGTCAAACCACAAAGGTTTTTCCGAGGATACCCTTAGCATAGTTCAGTCCATTTCAGTACTTACTGCATCTTAATGTAAATATTGATTACTATAGCATACAAAATTTCAAAATGTATCAATTCGAATCGCAATAATCCTCTTAAATATATAATTTTAATATATATTTAAGATGAATTTGAAATCGTAAAATTTATTAGGTTCGTCTAAATTTCAAAATCTGAACAAGTATAATATAATTCTACGCTGAGTGGACATCGCCAATGTCCACTTCTTAAGTGAAGCAGATGTTAAAGTTTGGAATCGGAACAATAAACCGCCATGGAAGAAGTTTTCTGTTTTATAACCGCTTATAATTTGATCGGATTTTCTCGCAGTATAAAAATATATCTTAGAATGGAAACCAGACTTCTTGTATGGTAATGCTGCACTGATGTCCTGCACGGTCTATCTCCTCATGTATTGTCTATCTATTACTTGACAAGCCTCCCAACGATTAGCAACGAAATTGTTAAGGCCTGTGATTGGTTTATTTCCGTCTCTGTGTCATTTTTCCTTTAACGCTTTCTCTAACAGACTGCAATGTGAATAGGCCGTATGTCTATAATTGTTAAACAAAGTACTAAAATTATACATAAAACTTATAAAAAAATAATGGCACATAAAGTTTGCATAATACAGTCAAAGTACATCTGAAATGCTCGCTGCTTTCAGAGAAATGTATTTTGGGTCCGAATGCGAAGCTGATCAAGAATAGTGTTAAATCCTAATAACATTTGCGCTATGAGAGAATAAAGATTGTACACGGTGAAAATGGACATGCTTAAAATGGAAAGCTTTGACTTATATAGAAACCACCTTTGAAAGATCTATTTTTTCTCGTCACTTGCCATGACATTTATGGAAAATGAAAGAGAAAAAGGGATACCAGTCGACATTTTCAAGCAGGTATAAGAATTCATACAGAGGAATATGTTGAATTCAGTAATATGAGTGTTTCGAATAAAATTTTAATCATTTCATCAGACGGCACCTTTCTTGTACTTTTTGGAGGACTGACTCAATTAAAATTTTCAGACATACATAATTTTTTTTCATTCATAAATTTATTTACTATATAATTTCAACAGATATGATACTTTTAAAAAAGGGGAGAAGAAAAATTGGCACAGGATGCCAGTTTCAAACTAACACTAAGACTCGTGAAGTGAACTATGTAATAAACAACTCAAATGACACAACACCTTTGGGATATTGTTGACAATCGTATTTAACATAATATGCACCAAATGGATTTCGCCGTTGGGATTATGCTGAAAAAAAACGGTTGGAATTTCAGCTCACCCGAAGGTCCGCAGTTATTTGGCCCAACCGTTGGAAGAACAGTTCAACTCTTATTTGCAGTTGGGACAACAACACTTTAAAATTGCTGACTCAAAATAAATATTTTACAGTTGGTCTATATTTGCTTCTGGAAGTTCTGCCAACGGTAATAATTCCCCAACGATGCAACGAAAGTTTGTTTTTGGGTCAACGATGTGCTTTACTTGGGACGGATGTAAGTACTTCATGAAACACCATGCAATTTAAATTTAAAAGCCAATACATATTTTTTATGTAAATGTATTTATCTTTCAAACTATCTATGTATATGTATTTATCTTTCAATCTATCTATATGTTTATAAGCATGTGCATATGTATGCTAATGCCCCATCACGTCATAAATTCAAAGATATGGAGTACGTTAACCATAATAGTCAATATCCAGGATAAGAAGTTGTTGTTGTTGTTGTTGCTAATGCCAAATGAATGGAGGTTCCATTCACCAGGTCTCAATAGGATATGGGCTGAATGGGGTGGCTCTTGTTTTGAATTAGCGCAACAAGGGTCGGAGTCCGACTTGACTAAATGACCGGTCCCGTAATTTTGAACGGAGTCAAGTGACGAGACCGGAACACTTGACCCCGCACCTCCAGAGGTAAATTTGAGAACTTGGAGGACATTGCAGCCACGACCTATTTTACGTGCCCCGGCCACCATTAGTCAACACGGCGGTGAACTTTACAGCGACGAGCATCGAACCAAGGACGTTCAGATCACTGGCCCGCTGCTCTTGCCAACTGGTCCACTGCGCCCAGGATAAGACGTAAAACTATAATAATAAATTGAAAACTATTACTTTTGCAGGTCTGCAGAATGGAAATATAAAAGCTCATAAATTGTGATATTAAACTAACTGCTGGCTGAATTTCCTTGCTGAAGATTTTAGTGTATAATGAATTTTTCAAAATTAAATGCAATTGCAATACAAAATATGAAAGAAATAATCTTAAAATGAAAACCTTGGATTATAAAAACAATTCCATTGCATTAAATATCGGGGAAAATCAATCAATGACTCTTCCTTGTGGCTGCATATTCAAGATCGCAATATTTACCTTTTTTGATATTTCTTTTCCAGATGATAGATAACAAAGTTTTATTTGTCATTTTTCTATCCGAATTCATATTTTTATTTCATATAACAAGGACTATACCTCAACAACATTTCCTTTACTGGTGAAAAAAAAATCAACAGTAAAATTATGCATCGCAAATTTCGAAAACGTTCAATGGGAAACGTGCATTTTGTCATAATAATTCTGGGACAGGAACAGTAAATTTATATGTAAATATCGACATATTCCTATTTTCCCCCCATTTAGCTATTTTTATTGAATTCGATTCCATTTTGTTCCACTGTTTTGCTAAGAAAACTACTCTTTGTGATTTGCATCTGTAGTAAAATATAAGATACTTTTCAAACGATTCTCATTCATTTAATCTCTAAAAATTGTAAATAATGCATAAATTTCTATAAAAATGTCTCAGAAATCAATTCAGTTTCAATTTTTTTTTAAACTAGCAAAGTTAATATTTCTTATTGTATCACTCTTTTATTCAGAGTGTTGAAAGAATTTTATATTTTATGATTACATCTGGTCTTTCATGTTACCATGAGACACGTGTAGTTAGGTGTAAATGAAATTTGACCTTTCAGGTTTAAAATTTATTTATTTATATATATATATATATATATATATATATATATATATATATTCATTTAATCTAATTGTTCTCAGCAGAACTTAAATTTTGTAAACCAGTGTAAATTCACTGGCTGCAAACGATTCCTTTAAAGTATTACGAAATTCAACCTATCAGTTGTAAACTCTTCATGTTTGTGATAGGCTAAAGGCATATTATTTGTACAGACAGATTAAGAATTTCAGTTTTGAACATTCCATCTATAGAATGAATTTAATTTTTTCTATTAATTTGACTCATTCCTAACAAAATATGTGTAATAAATAAAAATTAGCAAAATTTTTCAATTTTCATATAAATAATATTTGTTTGTCTAAAATTTACCATCAACATCATGCTATAAGGATGTATTGCCTCTGAAAGCATTTATAAGATATTTATTTTATTTTTCATTCCATTCCCCGTTGCTTCTCCAAGTTATATCAAGATCCATTGAAACTTTAGTTCTATGTTGAGCGAAACATCGCATAATCCTTAGATTAAACAGACTGAAAATACTATCGTAATATTCTTGACATATCTGCCTTCATTATATAGTTTTTACTTTGAATTTGAGGTCTTTTCTGCTTAAATAAGTTCATTTACCCTGAAATCTTTAAAATCTCTAAAGCTAACAATTTTTACTCATTAAACCAACGAAAATATTTTCTTAAAGGATTTTAAAGCTACCGGATCAATTAAGATGAATCTAAAATGCATAACTAGTTTGATAAAGGGAAAGAAAAGAATGTGTACTTTATTTCGGAAGAATTTTGGTATAATTTCTGAGTATTTTAGAAGATTATATTTCGCAAGGAAGTAGTTTGTATAAAAGTCATTCTTTCAGGGGAGTTTAAATATCTGGAAATTCTTGTAATATACACTAATTTTTTTTCCATAAATTTTTGTCTTCATAAGTGTTAAAGGTTCGCTGACTTCTACGTCGAATAAATTTCTCATTAAAAACTAAAGGCCTTAAAAAAGAAAATTTTAATACTAGCTTTCTAAATATTTAATTTAAAATATACTATACGTTTGAGAATTTAAAATATTTGTTTAGAATATTTTTTAATAAATTATTACTTTATTCATTTATAATTTATGTTTTCTAAGAAAAACAGGAGAGTATTTTTTATTTTTATTTTAATTTTATTTTTTACGTGCTACATTTAATACCATGAAGAAATATACTTAAATTTTTATTATTTTTTACAATTAATGTTTTTAAGAAAATATTTCTGGAGATAAATATAAACCAAAATTTTGCACACGTGGAGAGTAAGAACTAGGTATTAAATGCTTTATCTAGGACACTCCCGGCTATTAAAACAATACACAGAGTCAAGTGAAAATCAGCTAAGCGAAAATTCTGCAAGGAAAATTCGCTTTCTAATATAAAAGTTCTCAAGCATTTGTTACCGTATATTCATTTACTCTCATACTTACCGTTACTATTGCAGTGATTCCATGTAATGTTTGAAAACTATAGTCTCAGGGAATGTCAACACTAAGGTGTCTCACTCTTTCTTCAGTCCGAGGAATTTGGCCTTGGATTTCTGTTCTAAATTTTTTATTATAACTTTTGAACTTTAAATTGCACTCTTCGCCCACACAGTCATTGTATATATATATATATATATATATATATATATATATATATATATATATATATATATATATATATATATATATATATATATATATATATATATATATATATATATATATATATATATATATATATATATATATATATATATATATATATATATATATATATATATATATATATATATATATATATATATATATATATATGTATATATATGTATATGTATGTAATAATGTAAATTCTTGATCGGTGCAGTCGGTCATCAAGTTTCGAGTAGCAATAAACAGTTCCTTTTTACCTTTCATTCTCTTTATTTAATCACCATAAATGTCTCAGCTCCGCTCATGAAACGTTTCATTATTCACTTCCTAAAGCTAAAAACTTTGTCTAGTAATTTAAAAGCATTTCACCATTCATGTCAATTGTGAATCGTCCCTTTCCGCGACGGTCACATCCTGCTGCTCAGAGGGTCTACACGTCTCTATTCTATTTCTTTGTTTTCAAGCCCACCTAAAATAAATCTGCTTAGCTTTGCGAATGTTCTCGAATGTTCTCGGATGTTCCTTCTGTTGAAGTTTGCAATATTTTATTCGCGAAACCCAGTCGAAACTTTAAAAATAGCTCCTGACGTAAGCACAAGCGATGACCCCGAGATTCTCATCTCCCGATGATAAAAGATCATCTCCCAGGTCAGATGCTGATATCTGTTGGTCTTTTACCAAACTATTGCCCATTTTCTATGTAAATATCTCTATTTTGACATTTTAATCGTAGTTCCTCCGAAAGGAGTAAGAGTCTTTTTGGCTCCCTTAAAATTACCCTACCCACAAGAAATCTTTACACACACACTCATATATATATATATATATATATATATATATATATATATATATATGTGTGTGTGTGTGTGTGTGTGTTAGTTAGATAGTTCGTTAGTTAAAAGAATGATAAATATATGTATATGCCGAGTATGAATGATTCTGATTTAAAACATGATGTCAGTAAATATAATATCATTGCATCAATTTAATATCACAATGAACACAATTAGAAATTGGAAATCAAAATAAAAAATTAGAAGAAATGTATAGTCATCACAGAATGAAAAATAGTTATCCCGAAAAAAGAAAAACAAATAATATTCATCTCCAACACGATTTTCTCCATGTATTGACAGAATGGAAATATAAATCCCGAAAAGATAAGAGAATTCAGATTCAAAGCCGCAGTGTGCTGGAATCCGTTATGATATCTGTCACGAAATTTCTGGAACTATTATTAAAAAATAATAAATTGCAAATTGTGCATCGATTTCTGTAATAACTAGCTGAATACCTGTGCTTCACAACGGAGTACATTTAAGTTAAATAAAACGGTCAGTATATGCCAAAAAATATATATATTTATAAAAAATTCGTAACGGATATTTTTGACGACAAAATAATGTAGAAGAAAATATTCAAATTAAATACAACGGTCAATGTATACAATTTATTTGTATGTTTAATATCCATAAAACATACTAATTTGAATTAAATCCTCAAAAGACTTCCATCTCAATTAGTCTAGTGGTTAAATTTTATTTTTTACCATATTCTAATACTTTTGTCATCTTATTTCGTTGTTATGCATGTGACGCAAAATTAATTTAAACTATCACAAAAAGAAAAGAAACCTCGTAATCAGCATAAAATAAATTATATTCTAATAATTAATATTTGAAAATTTACCAACAATCAGAAAAGGAAGATAAAGATTCGAAAAAGATTTTATTTTAAAGGAATTTTTATGATTTTTCTTGTAATATAAATTTTATAACCCTCAGATTATTATTTTAAATGGAAACTTTAAAGAATATTACAAAAATAGCTTAAAAATTTAATTTTAAAAAAATGTAAGAAGAATTTTTCAAAAATCTTTCTGAGTGAACCCCTACACTATAAGAAGAATCACCATGCAATTTAGGTGCAGCGGTTTGGTCTGTCCGTTATCTGTCAGTCAGTTACGGAACTGTTTTATATACACAGATAAATCAAAACATAATAAATGTAAATTTTATTTTGTTCCTCTAGATCAGGGGTTTCCAACTTACAAGTGTCCGAGGGCCGCAATCGGTAACACCTGTCTAGTGGCGGGCCGCAATTTAACCAGGACCATACCCAGGACTTTTTTTCTTGAGGGAGGGGGATTTGGAGGATTTGTGTATAGTGTGTACTACGAAATTTTTAATAATTCGAGGATGAACCTACAACAACGACCTTGATTATAACTGGCCAACTTTCGTTAAGTTACACAGACACACACAAATAAAAGTCAAATAAGAAGTGGGGGGGGGGGGGGGTAGGAAATAGAACATGAGTGGACACCCTACTTTTCATGGAATTCGAGGAAAAATCAATCTTTATTGTAAATGAACAGCATTTGAAAACAATAAAGATTTTTACAAAAAAATTTTTCGTTAACTAAGAATATCTAAATTGATGCTGCAAATTATTTTTCTAGAAGTCTTCGCGGGCCGCAAAAAAGGACCCCGGGCCGCATGCGGTCCGCGGGCCGTCAGTTGGAAACCCCTGCTCTAGATGTACAACAATAAAATAACAAAACAAAATGTGATTTGTATTTGTCTATACCGTCAACATAAGTGATGAGGTGAAAATATAATGTAATACAGTAAAAATATAAAAAAAAATCATCCAAAATTTGTAATTGTTTATAATGTGAACATAACTGAGGATGTAAAAATCATATAATTTAATACAGTGAAACAAAAAAATCCAATTTAATGTTTGCACTTATTTATACAGTCAATATAATTAACGGTGTAAAAATAATGTAATGTAATACATTAAAAAATAGTAAGTAATACATTAAAAAAGTTTGTAATTGTTTTTACAGTCAACATAAATAATCAGGTAAAAATAATGTAATATAATACCGTAAAATAATAAGAAAAACATATAACATTTGTAATTGCTTATATCATCAGCATAACTGATGACATACAAAGAGGCGCACGATAATTAATCTAGAGAAAATTTTCAATTAAAACTATTATTTAATAATTGTCATTTAATAACTCAAAATATATGTGTGTATGTCTCTTAAACACGCATTTACTATCACAATAATCCAACTGTATTTGCGTGTTGGCGAGAGAAATCTGATTGGCGGATTAAACGCACTCCATAATTCAACGTATCGGTATTGTCGAACCGGTTGTTATTAATTAATACCACTAATAACAAGAAGGTACTAATCACGCCTGCATACATCACACTGTGCTTTCTCACGCATCTGCAATCACTCTTGCTTCGTTATACTCCCGGAGGAAAAGATCAAATGGCATTTAATATAAGTTCATTACTCATTCATTCGGTGCTTGAATCTGTCTAATTATTTAAAGAAAACATGAACAGGCGTTAATCGAAAGTCAAAAATATTCCATAAATTAGCGCGGAATATGTAATAGAATTCTGAAAAACATGTACATTTTCTCAATAACAAATACTGTTTAGGAGAATTAAATACAAATACATGATCAGGAATATTAAAATTAATTTCACAAAACAACTTAAAACAAATTATAATGACAAATAGGTTTTGTTAATGTTTTTTATAATTATTTTTGAAAATTTTGACTCGAATGTCAAATATATTATAACCATAGAAATCACGATTCATTTGCATTACCTCAGTATATACTATGTTTGAATAGTTTACATCTCGCAATAAATTTCGAAATTATATATACACACACACACACAAACATATATTTATATACAGGGCTAGATTTGAGGCGAAACGCGCCGAAACGGCGTTCCGGTACCTCTCTTTATCAATAATTTGGAATCCCCTCCCCCCCCCCCACACACACACTCCGGAAGGTTACCATTCCGGCACCTCTAATTCTAGAAATCTAGCACTGTATATATATATATATATATATATATATATATATATATATATATATATATATATATATATATATATATATATATATATATATATATATATATATATATATATATATATATATATATAAACATATGTTGGAACCCAACTGCGAAATCGGATGGTTCGAGAAGACACGTCGAGAAGAAGAAGAATCGGCCTTCGTATGGTTCGAGAAGACATAGAGGCCCCTAGTGAAGGTGCTACTTGTGCCTGCATGGCGGCCGATGAAGCAATTGGCTGTACGCGTGCATTTCTTACGATGTGGCGGTCTTCTCGACGACTGGTCTGTCGAGGGCGTCCTAAGCCTGGTCTTCGTGTACATGACATCTCTCGGGTCCACTGGTCCCAACACCTCCTCACAACACAATCAGAGCGGACTAATTGACGAGCTACTCGCCTAGCTGACCACCCAGCTTCCATCATCCCGACGATTCTCCCCCTCTCAAACTGCGACAACTGCTTATATTGTCTTCGAACACGGCGTAATGGCATGTCTATCTCAGCTCTTCCTTTGTAAATGATTCAGCACACTCAAACAAGCTTTGATTACCTGTTTCATACTCCACAAAGTACGATGTTCAACGCCCTCTACCGGCTATACGTAATGCGCAATCACGCTGCATTTCTAATCATTTGCATATATCCCCGACATGTACCTTCATTGCAAGTTTCGTTACGATCCCGCAATTATTTCTTGGTGCGCTAATTTTTTTGTCCATGAGTGTATGTCCATAGTGAAAAATGAAAACATAGTAAAATAATAAATCATGGAAAAAGTTATGAAACATGCACTGTTACTTATTCTTGCAGGCAGAACTGTTATGGCTCTTTGAGTTATATTTGAAGCCCGTCGATAGGCACTTGCATCTTTTGCTGTTACACTGCTTTCTACAATTGCAGTGGACGAAACCCTGTGAATATCCTGATTCCAGTTTAACTGTGATTCGAAGTGAGTGTACGAAGCTTGGAACGTCTTTTTCAGTTATGAAGTTGTCTTCAGTCAGTTGGAATTTATTTCTGAAACATGACTTCTCCAATATTCCGGATTTCGTTACGAGTTTGTATAGCCCATCATCGTTCACTTCCGTTATCACAACTATCACATTTCTGGGCGCAGCTCTTCCTTTGTCGAGTTCTGGAATCCGTAACACAACGTTCTGACGGATGCTCATAGGAGGAAATTCAGCGTCACTGCCTCTTAGCATTTTTTGCTTTTTCATTTTTTTGGCACAATCAGCTCGTTTATCTTCAATTAACTTCTTCATTTTTTTAAGATGGACACATCAGAGTTTTCAGAATCTGATGAATCAGTTTCATGTTTACTTTCAGGAATTTTGGCCAAAACCTCTTCAAGTTGTTCTTCAGTCTCAAGGTCCGTTGAAGAACACAATTTCTGGGGAAGTCCGTTAGTAAGTGGAACACCAAACAGAGCTTCGTATTGGTTTCTGGTGATTCCACGATGGTAGGTGCAATTTTTTTTCATTTGAACAATTCGTAAGCCTTCTGCCCACTGACTTGTTTGATTGTCTGCCATCCACGTCACCAACATATCATGAACATCTTGGTTTGCACGTTCCACGGAGCCTTGGCTTTAAGAGTGTCTGGGTTTTCCATGAACAATTTTTGCTTCAAACATATATGCAAGCTCTTTTAGGATTTTATTCGAGAACTCACGTCCATTATCGGACTGCAAAATAGAGGGAGCTCCTATGATACACAAAATGTCTATTAAATTATAAGAAACTTCTTCAGCTGTGTTCGTTTTTAGTGGGAGTAAAAAAAGGAATTTGGTAACATGATCTTGATAGTTCAAAAGGAATTTATAATCAGACTCTGATTGCATGTCAATAACTTCAACCTGCCCTCGTTTTTGGAATGCGTTAGTAAGTATTGGTTTAACAACGACTCCCTTGTTTTTACCCTTTTTTATCAAGCGACAGTGTTCACAGAGAGAAAGGTACATCTTGATCACTTTTCGAGGCACATTACAGTGTTTCGCCATTCCTCCAAGTGTGAAATCGGACTTGGCTCACTACTGATTTGCCCGATCGCGAATTGATCAAATTCAAGTGCACAAAGTCCGAAATAATGTCACATTTCGGACTTAGCGCATTTGTCAGTAATCCATTCGCGTTGTGAGCATTTTTTCGGACGTTGTCCGATTTCGGAGTTTGGTTCTAACATATATATATATATATATATATATATATATATATATATATATATATATATATATATATATATATATATATATATATATATATATATATATATATATATATACATATATATATATATATATATATACATATATATATATATATATATATATACATATATATATATATATATATATATATATATATATATATATATATATATATATATATATATATATATATATATATATATATATATATTGACGGCCAATGAATGAACATGGAAGGCTGCATCGCAACTTAACTGCGCTACTGGCAGGATATTAAATAGGATAAATTTCGATACCAGGTCATAAATTGTTTGTGAATTTCATTCCGTATACTCAGGTAGGCAGTAACTATGCTTCGGATACCGATGCGTGAACAATAATCGCATATGTCAGCATTTGAGAGAGGACGCGCACTTGTGATCAAAGTAACCCGTTCGTCTAATCGGCGAATAGCTCGATATTTGGATAAGAACGATGCCACTATTAGACGATGTTGGCAGGAATGGATGAAAACTGGTGTAACACAGCGTCAAGAAGGAAGCGGTCGGCATAGAGAAACAACGAAACATGAGGACCAAGCAATCGTCAGAGCGGCATTCACAGCCCCAGATTCATCATTATTATTGATTGTACGTGCAGCTGGGGCTTCAGTGACCTCAAGGACCATTCATAGGGACCTCAGAGAAAGGGGGCTGACCTCACGGCTCCCGTTGCGCCGATTATCATTGACCTCTGTACACCGACAAGCCCGTTTGCAGTGGTGTCGAGCACATTCACCTTGACTGCCACTGATTGGAGTAGAATTGTCTTCAGTGATGTGTCCCGGTATGAATTGGGACCAGATGACCAGCGATTACGTGTCTGGAGGCGTCCCGGACAGTGGTGGGATACCAACCTGACTTTCTTCAGCCATACGGGCCGACACCCAGGAGTAGTGGTCTGGGGTAACATTTCATTTCGTTGCATGAGCCCTTTGTTTGGCATCCGCGGTCCCCTTACATAATAGCGGTACGTCAACGATATTCTACGCCCCGTTGTGTTTCTCTCCATATCACACCATCCTGGGCATGCATTTCTGCCTGATTGCCCTTGTCACCCAGGAAGAGATCCAGGATTGTTGTGGTAGTGAAAAGGGTCTTTCGTTTGCAGCAATTGCAAGTGAAGTTGGTAGGAATGTAACAGAATCAGGAATACGAAAGTTTTGTTTAGGCTATCAGGAAAAACATTCTATATAAAACAAATGTAAAGGCCGGAAGTGCCAAACAGCTGTTGAGGGTAAGGGAATAAAATGAATTTACCTCAGGGGCAGATATGGATGCCCTTTGCGGCCATTAGCAGTGAACTGAGTGCAACTGGTGTTTTTGTCAGTGCAAGAACGGTCGGGATAATATTAAGGGAGGTTGGCATAAAAGATAAAATTCCCTGAAAAAACCATTGTTTAGTAAGAAGTAGTGGTAGAAACGAATACAGTAGGCAAAAGTCCGCTTTGCATGAACTGAGTGTCAGTGGAAACAAGTGATATGAAGTGACAAAACTCACATATCGATATTTGATAGTGATGGGAAAAAATATGTGTGACATCGCATCGGGGAAGATGTGCATCAAGATTGAATTCAAGAGACAACACATAATCCTACAACTATTATGATCTGGGCATGTATGTCATCAAATGCTGTAGGCAATCTTCATGTCACTGACAGCACACTGTACAGCAGAAAGAACATTCACACCACCCTACTACCAAAACAGTTTTATGAAAATATTTGTAAAAGCTTTGGACAGAGACGGAGTGGCTTTCTTGCATGCAAGGAACGAATTCAAAAATTTAAATGAGGCAAAGGTAAAAGAAGTTTTTTTTTTATTGGCCCAAAAATTAAAGCAGACGTAATTTGGTTTGAGAAGCGGAGTCGTGTCAACTTTATCTCCAGTGATCAAGTTATATGTAATCAAGGTGGAAGAGCTCAGTAGTTAAAATTTTAAAGTAAAGAATTAAATATTAATGTAAAAATAACGCAAGTAGAAAAAAAATAATTACAGTAAGTTAAATCAAAACAGAAAAGTTAACTTTAAGAGAAAATATTTAAGGTAAAAAAAATTTAAATGAAAAATTAGAAAAGATTAAAGATCCACGAAAAAAGTAATAAAGTTAAGATAAGGCCCAAAAAGCAGATCAGCATAAGAATACAGAAGTATTTTTATATCTTTTTGTTTATTCTACTGTTTTTTTTTGGTTTTATGATTTTTTTTTGATTTTTTATAATTTTAACAAATTTTAATGGTTTTATGATTTTTTAATGGTTTTATGATTTTTTTTTGATTTTTTATAATTTTAACAAATTAAAGCCGTCTTTCGTGATGAAGAGTTTGAAAATAAACTGTCACAAGCAGAAAAAAAAGCCTGTCTGGCATTCAAATCAGTTTTCTCACGTTTCCTTGAAAATGAAAAAACTGAAAACTATGGCCATCTCGTTGGTGGTTGGTGAAATGCTTTCGTGTTATAGGTTGCAATACATCTTTAAAACTACACATTTTGGAGTCGCATCTGGATTTCTTTCCTCAAAACCTTGGCTAAATTAGTGATGAACATGGGGAAAGTTTTCACCAGAACATACCTCTGTTTGAAAAGCGTGTCAGTGGATGTTGTAATGGAAATATGCTATCTGAATATTGCTGGTCTGTTATCAGGGACACACCAACAGATGATGTCTATAAGAATAAACGGCCCAAAAAATCATTTTAGTGTTTGGGTTTTCTATAATCAAATCTCTGTTAGATTTCTCTGTAACCAAATTGTATAAATATGAGAAGTGAGTCTCCTACAAAAACGGTACGTGATAGACAATTATGGTTTTGATATACGAATCAAGCACCTTTTTTTTATACAAAATCCCATAGATTCATCTAAAGGACAGAAAAAAGTTCAAATTTGTTGTGCAGTGATATCAAGAACCGTAGCTATCAGAAGAAAGCAAATCGCCGCAAAAATACGGCATTTATACATAAAATGTAACTATCAAAACCGTTTCCATAAAGTGCGAACGACCTTCTGTGCTAAACAGTTATACAAAATATAGAGTATCCGGTTATATTTTATATTCTTGAATGTACATTAAAATTTAACTATCAACATTTATAATATGAGTGAGAAATATGGACTGCTCACATATAATAAAATAAATAGTAGTATTTTGCTTTACTAACACATACAATAAAAATCAAGAGTTGACTATTTGAACAAATTTATGAGTCAACTTTCAGGATTCTTATTTCTGTAAAGGTGATTTTCTAGAATGCTACGTTCCTATCTCAGGTTCACTTTCTTATTTTCCAAAGCTTTATTTAAAGTGAACAGCCTTCATTGTGTGGGCATTTATTTTATTGTTTATCCAAATGCAAATGTGATACCGATCAAAATAATAAATAAAACATTCTCTCTCTTTAGGGTTAAGGATTTATTTGCTTTTCCAATCCAATGATCACGTTTCCTGGAAGGAAATTTTTAAAGGGAAAGTTTTTCTTCCATTACATGATTGCAGATTTCACAAATTTAAAATCGAGTGGAAAAAGTAAATAACATTTTAGCATTCAGTAAACTTATACAATGCTGATTTGCTTTTGATACATTCCGTATTTACTTAAATCCTCACTTAGATAAATTTTAGAGAAATAGAAATAATTTCTTTGATATTCCGATATATTGTAGTATAATTAGTAATAGTTTTTTTTTAAATATTAGTTCTGAGTTTGTAAGAGGATTTGTGGAAGTTTATGATAGATGGAAGAACAGTAAGAAAAAATGTGGTGAACATGGCATATTATATTCCAATAAACCGATATAAAACGCACATATACTAGATGATATTTTAACCCATTTAAGACCGCTCCATGCTTCTTCAATTGAAAATGCACCAAACAATTTTTTAACACTTTTTAGAACATTAATAACACAAATAAGTTGTTTTCATAAAATTAAATTTATTTTTACGTGAGTTACAAAATGTGGCGATTTCGCAACATCAGTCCAAAACGGAATATATATATTTTTAAATTTTAAAGTCTTTCAAACATTTCGCATGAAGACGTACATTACACTTATTACATACATTAGTTGTGTGAATTTTGCAGTGTTTACATATTTTTTGTTTATTTTCATTACTTTTAGTAATAAATATGGCCCATACGGTCTTCCCGAGTTTCGTTGGGAATTAGATTTTGAATTGAAGATGGTCTTCCAGTATGTGACGTTTCGAGTAAAACAGAATTCATTTGCATTTCTTCAAGCCTATTTATCAAAGATATGGCTCTCTCAAATATATACACTGCTCAAAACAATTAGGGGAGCACATGGTTTTAACGAAATAACGCAAATACTTACACCGATATGTAACATAAAATAAATCATCCATAATTTAAAGCACAGCAGGAAACAGAAGAAGAAAATTCATATGCAAATTAAAGTTCATGACGTCAAAAACCAGATAAAGAACTTAAGGGCGGAAATCGGGATGTTGCAGAAACGTCTGTTTCACTGCCTTAACTATGAAATTCGATTGCTCAGTTATTATTTTTTTTGAGAAAAGGTGACTTCAAAATGTCTCAACAACATGATTTACCGGAATCCATGTCATGGCGTATTATAGGCAGACTTGAATTCGGGCAAACACAACGTAGTGTCGCGGACGCTGTTGGAGTCGCCAGAAGAGTCGTTGCAAGGCTGTGGAATCGATTTCAAGAAACAGGGAATGTTAGACGTCGACCAGGGCAAGGTCGGCCACGTGCCACTACAGCAACTGATGACCGATATACATTGTTAACAGATCGTAGAAACAGAACAGACAATGTTACTCAGCTGCAAAGACAGTTGCTCTTGGCAACAGGTATGGGGTGGAATCAGCATAATGTACCCCAATTATGGTATGGGGTGGAATCAGCATAAGGACGAAGGGTGTCCAGCCAAACAGTACGTAATAGGCTTCATCAGGGAGGTCTCTATGCACGTAGGCCAATGGTCTGCATTCCGTTGACCTCACGCAACCGTGCGGCCCGAAGAAGATCGGCTGCTGAACATCGAGATTGGCAGCAAGATGATTGGATCCAAGTGATGTTTACAGACGAGTCCCGATTCAGTCTGGAGTGTGACACCCGACGCGTTTTGGTATGGAGGGAAAGGGGCACTCGAAATAATCCCACATTCGTTTATGAAAGGTCACAATAAAGGCGAACTAGTTTTATGGTATGGGGTGGAATCAGCATAGGTGGACGTACGGACCTGCATATCATTCGGAATGGTACTTTGACGGCCCGAAGGTATGCAGAGGAGATACTGAGTCCTCGTGTCATACCTTACGTTGCAGTCATTGGAGATTCCCTTATTTTCCAGCATGTTAATGCCAGACCGCATACAGCTCGTCTTGTGGAGCACATGCTTCAAGCTGAAACAATACAGCATATGGAATGGCCAACGTGCTCTCCGGACCTGAATCCAATCGAGCATGTTTGGGACATGCTCGGACGACGCATTGCTGCGAGAGCAAGGCCTCCTTTTACTCTCCGAGACTTGGAGATTGCACTTCTTCAGGAGTGGAACAGTATTCCCCAAAGTCTTACCGATAACATCATCGCATCCATGGAAAACAGGTGTGCAGCAGTCTTAGCTGTTCGAGGAGACCACACGCTATACTAAAAATATTGCATAATTTCTAAACAATACTTTTTTTTATCGTTTACATGTAACGAAATTGTTGTCCTAAATCATCTCTTCGTGTTTTTTTCCATATTTTCAACGAATTAAAGCTTAATTACAAATTTTTTATGTATTTTTTTCTGTATTGCGCATTTATACGCGTATACTATCCATTTTATGCCAATACGTGGCTGTCTCGCACGGTTTTCTTAACTTCTTTGCTTGCTCCCCTAATTTTTTTTAGCACTGTAGATCCCTTAAACTCTAATAAACTTATTTTAGAATTCATTACATCCATTATATCTCCATTTAGAGTTTCCATTTTTCCCATACAATATGCTCCTTTTTCTTACTATATGGCTTACATTTACATTTATTAGAAAAAAAATGTGGATTTCACCTTCAATATCTTTAGGTGACTTGACATTTTTACATAAAATTTCATCATCAATAGCTTCTTCATCCGTCAAATCATCCGGTTCTGGAGTGATAATGACGAATTATGGCTCATCATTATCTTTTGTTCATGACGATTCCGAAATACCATCATCATCTAGCTCATGAAAATAATCCAATGCCTCTTCCAGTGTCAAAAATCGCTTTTTCTCTAGAGACAAACTTATCTGTAATGCAAACAATACCAAATTACTGCATAAAAAAATAGGTAGCACTAATGATATACATTGGAATTAAGTAATACACATTAGACTGATGTTGCGTTTTCGCAACATTTTCAAAAATATGAATTGAGAAACATAAAAACTAATATTATGCCTTACCTGTTCAAGCCATTTTGTTCTTTAGTCTCTAGTAAACTCGGAACAAGCATCAAATCGGAAATTTAACATGTGATGCTATCTACAGTTATTATTTGAAATTAGTCATTTTTTCCCTTTCAAAACACCAGAAAAAAATAATATTTCGTAAGTACTAAAAGCGGGCAAATGTGGAAACAAAACATTTGTTATGAGCAATTAAAGTATAGAGAATAAAATAAAAACGTTACTTCGGACGTAGAAATCTTAGAATATGCCTTTAGAAAATACGGAAAGACTGGTGTTGCGTTTTCGCAACACCAGTCTTAAATGGGTTAATATGTGAATATTTATACATTGTTTACAGATTATGTAATGTAGTAGTCTAAAACTTAATGACTGATTCAGGATAATTCTTGGAATTCAAAGAATTTGATATGAAAAACAGCGTATATATATATATATATATATATATATATATATATCGGGTGCGTCATAAATTCAAGTGCGTCAAAAAGGTTCAAAATATCGTAATAAAAGAAGTAATGCTCGGGAATATTTTCTGTTTGTGCAAAAAAATCCAATGCCCTCTGATCGTAAGATCAGAGGGCATTGGATTTTTTTCCATGTAAAAAAAGGGTTTCCAAAATTAACCAATTGAGGGCGCACACACGTCATACTGATACGTTTTATGCAAATGAGGCTATCAATAAAGGACCTGGC
>OU015496.1:62271942-62281942 GCA_907164885.2 Dolomedes plantarius | reverse complement strand
TCGTTGGCCCATGACAATAATTTTTGCATTGTTGAACGTTGCTGCGATAAATGCGCGAATTATTTTACTATCTACAAAGAAACCACCTACTCAACATAAAACCAGACGCCCATTTTTTAAATATTTGGGATTTCAACTTGTAGAAGAATACAAGAAAAGTAGGAGTCAGCAAACAATGCTTCCACGAAATTTTGAAAGAAAAATTAGGATCCAGTGGAGACATCGCACCACCTGCAAAGAGGGCCAAAGGAGTTTATAAAAGATTTGCTGAATGCTCTAATAAGAAGGACAGAAAAACTAAATTTATTTGTGAAAGGTGTTATAAACATATATGTATGGAACACATGGCATGTATTTGCAGAAAATGTGCAAACTAAATGTAAGTAGCATTTTTAAATATATGTTTACAATTGTATTTTTCTATTTTTTAGCTTTGTTACATTTCGTGTATAGATGTTACGGTAGAAAACACAATGAAACACCTTTGGGTATGAGATACACGTTGCGATTATTTATGTTCGTTTTTGTCGCGCGGGTAATGCCGGGTTAACAATATATTATACCAATCTTCAGGGAAAAATAAAGAAAGTTTTTGTAGACATGTTGTGGTGGATATCAATACCTGGCTCTATCCTCTTATACAGATCACGGTGGATGGATGATATATAGTTGGGAGGATTGTGCAGGGCAAGATAAGATATTTCTTTTTCATGCTCTTTAAACCAATACTTGATAGATTTACTGTATGTTGTGGGTAGGAGGTCAGTTGCGATGCTGAGTGGAAAGCCAAATTTGCAGGGGACAAGGCGACCTGAAAAGTATGTATAAATAAAATAAAATAAAATAAGAGAAAAATCCAAATATCTTTGCAATTCTAATTAAATTAATAGGAATTTTGACAAATTAGTAGCGTTATATGATTCATATGGAGGTATGATTTGCGAGAATTTGAAAGGGAAAGTTGTATGTATGTTGATACAGTGGACAGATGGTATAAAATATCATAGACATAGTCATATCATAAGAAACCAGTGGGTGAATATTAATGTACGAGACTCAGCGTGAAGACATCCACAAGATGAACGATATAATTATGTTATACGTTAAATCATGCGCAGGGAATATATCATATGTAAAATTATGGACTATGGAAACGAACAATCTGTGCAAATGACATAATTGTATGATTTTCAGTTTATTTTACAATTCAGTTTATTATTTTACAATTATTATGAAAAGTAAAAGTGATCCTCCAAGGAAGATGAAAAAGGAGAAAAGGTCAAATTTTTTGCTCCGGCTGTTTTACTAAAGCTCAGACCATACAGAGTCTTGACTGCATTGAAGTCTAGCAGTAGTACCGGTAACCTGCCATGATGATCCGCATATGACGTGATTTGGGCCCCTGTCGTCGATGCCATCTTTCATCGCTGCATTCTTCAGCAGCAGTAAGTGCCTCCCCATAGACGCTAAAAATTATTACTTTGACCATATAGTTTGCCTCTGCTTCTGATTCCTCGTATGCAAAATGTTAATATGAAGGCAAATATTGTTCTATTAGCAATTACACTTTAAATGAATTTTGTGATTTATTAAATAAATGAATGATACAGGCCAACTCCCTGTATTCCTTGTGTTGAGTTTGAGCGAGTGGCACTATTTTTCTGTGCGGAAGAATGCAGCTACGTATAGTGGCGCTGTCCGCCTCGCCTCCGTTTCTTCTCCAGAGCTGCGTAGGGAATGTGTCGCTGTGTGCGCGCATATCTTGAGCTGTGTGCATTTTATCTTTTAACTGTTTTTTATGTCTTAATAAATACAGTTAATCAAGATCTAAGGACTGGATTTCATGTCTCCGACATCAGAAAACAACACCTTGCTTGCCCCAACACACACATGCATCCATTGTTTTAAGGTTATTTAATAACCAATATATGTGTAGGGGGATTATCATCCTGGAGAACGCCATATCTTGCAAGAAACAATGTTTGCGCCATAGGATGGACTAGAGACCTAAAATTTTGACTTAGTCCTTCCCATTTAATCTCCCATTTAGGGTTACAATAGGGACTGAAGAAAACCATGAGATGCAATCCGAAACCCTGATAGATCCACCTCTATGACTGATTGGTAGCAGAGCGTGGTTATGATTAATTATATTTAAAGAGGCTGCTGAAATCGAAACTGCCGAAGCACAAATCGAAAATGGAGAAACTTAACGTTCCAGAACTGACTGGAGAAAATTATTTCATCTGGTGTTTAAAAATGAAAGCAGCTCTGTCATTAAAACGTCTAGATACTGTTATTACCTGTGTGAAACCAGAAAATTTGGATCAAAAGGAATCTGAAAAATGGGATCAAAAGAATGCTGACGCAGTAGCTTACATGCAGCTCGCTATGTCAGACGAGCAGGCGCTGCAGTTCGCCACGGAAGTAAATGCAAAAACTCTGTGGGAGAAAATAAAGTCAACATTCATGGGGCAAGCTGAAGATCGAAAAATAGATGCAGGAAACGAATTAAAAAATCTGGAAATGACTTCGAATGAATCTGTGAACGACTATGTTGCCAGAGCAAGAGGGATATTGACTAAGTGTCTTTCTCTCGGATTAGAAGTTACACCACGGGAATTAGTTTTTTACACCGTTCGAGGCCTGAAAGGCAAATTTATCCGTGTGCGTGACATTTTGAAGACCCAAAGGGACAAATCAATGGATGAAGTATTAGAAATTCTACGTGAAGAAGAAGCGACGAATTCCCAAAACGGAAGACGCAGTGAAGGAAACGCAGAGGCATTCATTTCGAAGAAGAATAAGAATTTTAATAATAGAAACTGCTACATATGCAGACGCCCTGGTCACTTAGCTAAAAATTGTTACTTCAACACAAGAAATAATAAAGAAAAAAAGAGGAGTACACCAAATGCGAATTTTTCATCGGGTGATCAACATTCAAGGTCTGCGCTTACGGTTTCTGCTCAAGATGATGAGCATGATCAAGTTTGGTTACTAGATAGTGGGGCTTCTTGTCATATGGCCAAAAATTCTTTCTGGTTTGAGGAAATAATACCAGAAATTAAGGACATCCACCAAGCAGGTAAAAACTCAGTGATTTATTCTCAAGGAACAGGTACTGTTAAAGCTAATACTATAAATAAGAATTCTAAGCCTATAACTTTAACTATCAGTAATGTAAATTATGTTCCTGATTTAAGATATAATCTGTTATCAGTAACCTCGTTAATGAATAAGGGATGTAAAATTGTTTCAAATCATAATTGTGTATTGATTTTTGATAAATATAATAAGTTACTTACCAAAGCGTTTAAAAATGATAACAGACTTGAAGTGTATTTAGAACCTTTTTATAATTCTGAATGTTGTATTGTTAATGACAATTCTACTAAAAATTATGAGCTTTGGCATAATAGGTTGTGTCATTTAAATCCTAAATATATGATTAAAATGAAGGAATATATTGATATTAATGATGTAAAGAATTTTGTCTGTGAAACTTGTGATATAAGTAAAATTACACGGAAAAATCATCCAAGTATTGATATTGAGCAAAGTTCTGCAATTCTTGAATTAATTCATGCAGATCTTTGCGGTCCGGTTCAAACAGAATCAATTGGCGGTTCAAAATATTTTATGATATTAGTGGACGATTTTTCTGGGATGTATTTTACATATTTCTTAAAAACTAAAAGTGAAGTATTTGATGTATTTTTGAAATTTAAAGCTAAATATGAAAATCTTACAGGTAAGAAAATTAAAAAGTTAAGGACCGATAATGGCCTAGAGTTTGTAAATGAGCAATTTGATAATTTTCTTGCTAATTCAGGCATATTTCGGGAAAAAACTGTACCATACAACAGTGAAAGCAATGGTAAAGCTGAGAGAGCTAATCGAGTTTTATTAGATAGAGCTAGAGCTTTATTATATGAAAGTCAACTTCCTTTAAAATTCTGGGCTGAGGCTATTAATTGTAGTACAAGAATTTCCAATTTGACGCCACGTAAAGGAAAAGAAAAAATTCCTCTCGAAATCTGGACAGGAAAAAAAACCCAAACTAAATTATCTTAGAAAGTTTGGCTGTGTGGCTTATTTTCACATTCCGAAAATAATGCGTAATAATAAATTTGATGTTCCAGGAAAACGGGGGATGATGTTAGGTTATGCTATAGAACGCAGAGGATACCGTATTTATGACTTAAAAAGTAATAAAATTATTGAAGAACGATCAGTTCGATTCAATGAAAATTTAAAAGGTAGCACTTATTTAGAGTATACTAGTTCAAAAAACAAAATGGCGGAGTTTGAGATTTTTGTTGATAGCACCGACCTAGATAAGAGACAGCCAGTCTCAATGCAGGAGGTAAAGCAACCCTCCGATGAGGAAATAAACAGTGAAAACTGTCAACACGAACCGCAACTCCGACGCTCTGAACGGCTAAAATATAAACAAATGTCAGCAAATCTAACTGATGATATACCAAATACTTTTTTGGAGGCAAAAAATAGTGTAAATTGGCGCGATTGGGAGTCAGCAATGAAAAATGAACTAGATTCGTTGAATCATCATAAAATATGGGAAATAGTAGAAAAACCTCTAAAGGAAAAAATAATAAAAAGTAAATGGGTCTACACTTTGAAGGAGAGCGATTCCAATAAAATAAAATATAAAGCGCGACTTGTAGCTGCTGGATACAATCAAATAAAAAATAAGGATTATTTAGAGTCTTATTCACCTGTTGTAAACATAGAATCTTTTCGATTATTACTTGCGCTTTCAGCGAAATTAAATTTGATAGTTAAATTTTTTGACGTAAAAACTGCGTATTTGTATAGTGACTTAGAGGAAACAGTATACATGTCACCTCCACCTGGTTTTGAAAAATTAATTGGGGATGGAAAAGTTTGTAGATTAAAAAAAAGAGTATTTACGGTTTACCACAATCGGGCAGGAATTGGTACATGAAAATAAAATCTGAATTGGAAAAAATAGGTTTGGTACAGTTGGCTTCTGATAATTGTGTATTTACTAAACATGATGGTACAAATCTTTTTATATTAAGTATGTATGTTGATGATATTGCTATTTTTTGTAATAATAATGAAATGTATCACGAGATTGTTTCTAAAATTAAAAGTGTATTTGAATTTCAAGAGAATAAGAATTCTAAATTCTTAGGTATGGAAATTAATAAACATGACAATGGTGTAAGTTTATCACAAATTGAATATATTGAGTCACTATTGCTTAAACATAAGTTAGAAAATTGTAAATCGGTAAAATCTCCAATTGTTAAAGGAGAAGATAAAAGTTTTCCACTTACAAATGATTTAATTGATGTAACTATGTATCAAGAATTAATTGGTGAATTATTGTATTTAGCTAATAGAACGCGTCCTGATATATCATTTGTAACAACATATCTATCTCAGTTTAATCATAAACCGGAAAAGAGACATTATCTTATCGCTAAAAGAGTATTAAGGTATTTAAAAGGTACTAAAGACAAAGTATTGTTTTATAGCAACGATTTTGGTTTTTTGAATGCTAGTTCAGATGCAAGTTGTGGAAATGCTGAAAATGGTAAGTCATTTTCAGGTGGTGTAATCTTATTAGGTAATTCACTTGTGTCATGGAAATGTAATAAGCAAAAAAAGTGTTAGTCTTTCTACATGTGAAGCAGAGTTATTTTCTATTTCTGAAATTTGTAAAGATATTATTTGGACTGTAAATTTATTATCTGAGTTGAAATGTAAACAATTTATAAATGATGTTGTAACCTTAAATTCAGACAGTCAAGCAGCAATCCAGTGGATTAAATGTACCAGATCATCGACTAAATCAAGACACATGAACTTACGCTTTCATTTTGTGAAAGATTTGTTAATGGACAATATTATTAAACTGGGTTATATACAGACTGAATATATTACAGCGGATTTTCTGACAAAAGCTGTCAATGAAGACAAGCTAATTTACTCTCTGAAAAGTATTTCATTAATTTCTTAACTATGTATATGTATGTATTTTGTGTTGTATTTTTGTAAATGTGTGTATTTTGTGTTATAATTTTGTAGTGTGTAGTAATTTCTTAAACTTTATGAAAAAATGTGTCCCTCGCAGGAGGGGTGTGTTGAGTTTGAGCGAGTGGCACTATTTTTCTGTGCGGAAGAATGCAGCTACGTATAGTGGCGCTGTCCGCCTCGCCTCCGTTTCTTCTCCAGAGCTGCGTAGGGAATGTGTCGCTGTGTGCGCGCATATCTTGAGCTGTGTGCATTTTATCTTTTAACTGTTTTTTATGTCTTAATAAATACAGTTAATCAAGATCTAAGGACTGGATTTCATGTCTCCGACATCAGAAAACAACACCTTGCTTGCCCCAACACACACATGCATCCATTGTTTTAAGGTTATTTAATAACCAATATATGTGTAGGGGGATTATCATCCTGGAGAACGCCATATCTTGCAAGAAACAATGTTTGCGCCATAGGATGGACTAGAGACCTAAAATTTTGACTTAGTCCTTCCCATTTAATCTCCCATTTAGGGTTACAATAGGGACTGAAGAAAACCATGAGATGCAATCCGAAACCCTGATAGATCCACCTCTATGACTGACAGTTGAGATGAGACAGCCATAATCTTACGCATGTGTAGGGGTTCTCTAGACATACGCACGTCCTGTTTTTAGGAACAAAGTGAAGAATGATTCGTTTCGACCAGATGCCGTTTTTAGACTTATTAATCGACCAGGATTTGCGCTCGCGGCACCATTGTGGACGATAATTTGTATTGGCATCTATTACAAGTGGCTTGGGAATAGCTACTCTTCCGTAAATGCTTTGTTTGTGAAGTTTCCTTCTACCTCTAATGGTTGATACCGCAACATGCAGATGCAGATTGAGCTCTTCGGTCATTTCGGTTGCAATTGTTTTCTTTCTTCATGTCACAGTCCGCTTCAATACCTCGTCCGTCTCTTTCACTCAACTCTCTCTTTCACCCACTATTCTGTTTGGCAAAGGATGTTTTTACGAGCACTCTGTATGCTATCATGACTTTCGATACCATAGCTCGAAAAACACCCTTTAGTCTGCGGTTGCAGTACAGATACTCCAATTTAAACGCACTCTAACAATTTTCCCTTTTCGCAAGGTCTGCAAGATTTGATATTTTATGATGATCCCCCCATTGTCACGATGCCCTTAGCTTCATTACTTCTACCTGACAGTAGAATAATACATACACTATATAATATAATAAAATACCGGTAGCCTGACTCCTTTTTTGAAGGAAAAGGAAGCACATTCAGATACACCATTGATATTGACAGGTGTTTCCATTATTTTGATAACCACCTCTATATATATATATATATATATATATATATATATATATATATATATATATATATATATATATATATATATATATATATATGTCGGACTTAAGCGGGAACGAAATAATTATTCTAAATTTAAAGGGGGCTTAGTAATTAATTTATTGTCGTGGCGTAATTCGCCACTATTCTCATATCTTGGTTCGAAATACATCGAGAGATATCGGGGAATATCGGGGAATTTCCCTTTGGAGTGATTGACATCTGTGGCCACGCCTATGGTCCAACTCCGGTGTATGCGTCACAGACCATGTAGGCATGCGCGGTGGCTGTTGATGGCAGAAAAACAATAGCGTTTAATCAGACGGCGGGATTTAATTCTTTGCTAGTGGACGCGTGTCAGCTGGGTCCCTAATTTGAAAATGGCGAGAGCTCAATTATGCGCTACTTGGATCAGTGGTTGCTGGAAAATGAAATAAATTGGAAAAGCTTGAACTATGTTTATTAATTGGATTTAGACTACTTACCACTCGCCACCAGGATTAACATGATGACTGCTAACGCAAACCACACGCCTGTCAAGAGCCGCGCAGGATTAAAGAACTACGCAGAAAAAAAAACTCGCCTCACTTTTGGATTAGCACGACAGTGCGAAAATTTATGAAACGACGATAAATTAAAAATAATAATAATAATAATAATAATACACCATGGCATCGAAGACTGAAGTGAAAACAGAATTCCACGAAATCATACTCGATGACAATTGGATTCAAGAACAAATGAACACCGGAAATGAAAATGTCGATCAAGCGAATGATGACAAGAAACCTATCTTAAAAAACATACCAGGCTGCACAGGAAAAATTCAAGAAGCAATACCACAATTACCAATACCACAATTCGATAACAGAAGTATCAAAAATATTTTTCAATGGTTCCAGTTGTTTGAAGAGAGTTGCAGCACGTTTGAATTAAATGAGAAATGGAAAAAAGAAAATTTAATGCGCTAAGTAAGTCAAGATATTCAAGAAGTAATAATATCCACGGAACTATATAAAGAAGATTACATTAATATTAAAAAACAACTGCTGTCCATTTTTTCAAAGAGCAGAGAAGAAATCATAACAAGGTTTAGGACACTAAAATTAAATGACAATGATGACCTCTTCCAGTATTTCAAGGAAAAACTAGAACTGGGGAAACAACTTAAAAAAACAGACAGTGAAATCATAGAAACACTGTCATTAGACGCTCCAAGAAACATACGAACTTTGCTCTCGTTGCAAGAGATACGAACCCCTTTCGAATGGCTGGAAAAAGCGAAAAAAATACATTTGCCGGTACCTCGGTCCGCACCGCGTATCTCTCCGGAAAGAAGAACAGATTTCATCGCCGGCGATCGTCGAAACTTCGGTGACAGTGAGACAGAGCGCAGAAATTCGGAGCCACACTACAGAAGAAGGTGGATTAATTATGATCAACCCAGAAGACAAAATGAATACAGCAATACGTCAAGATATGATGAACAGAGACACTATCAAAGTGCAGAAGATAACAGAAGACACCAAAATAACCATAGAGGATACTATGCAAATAACAGATGACTTACGATCCAAGCTCGGGTGAGTGAACAAACATTTCAATTCTTATTAGACACCGGTAGTACAATTTCAATAATTTCACAATCATTACTTAAAGAGGTAAAATGTTTTAAAACATTAAATTTAAAAAATATGGTAATAAATCAAACTGATGGTCAAGTACCTGTAACAAAAATAATTAAAACAAATGTAACAATTGGCAAATTAACTAGAGAAATTGAAATGTGGGTCATTGAGAGTGACCTACCTTATGTATTACTAAGTTTAGAACATATGAGACTTTTTCGTCTCGAAATAAATTTAAGAAAATTAAAGGTGTTCCAATGTAATAAAGAGATAATACTATGTAATAATAATAATAATTTTGTTAATCCATATGCATTGAATGTTCAAAGAGAAAATTGTAAAAATTATTGTGAAAACATGTATAATGGTAAAAGGTATTATGAAAACAAAAATATGTGTAACTTTAGAAATGTAAACAAAAGTGTATATGAAGGTAGAAAATTTTTAACTATCGGGCTGAAAATAATAACAGAAGGTATCATAAAGGTAGAAATTTTGTAAAAAGAAACTATTTAAGATGTGATCACTCCCCTGAGTACTATGAAAGGACTGTTTACAATAATGCTGTGAAAGATAATGTGTATAATGTTTCTTCCAATGACATTGAAACCCTAAATGTTGATAATAACCAAAGAATGAGAAATCCAGTTATAAATTATGAGAGTTCAAACAAAATAGCAAATACTAATTATAATGTTCAAAATTTAAAGGAGATATCAGGTATCCCCGATGATACACTGAAAACTCTATTTAAAGAGCCCGGTGATGCCTTGGACTTCCAAACACCAGAGCAAATACCCGAGGACTGGCCCCATTTAGAAAACATTCTAGAAACTTTCGACCATATCTTTTCAAAAAATAAATATGACGTTGGAAAAATAAAATTAGAACCCCAAAAAATACACTTAACTTCAGAGCTCCCAATTGCACAACGACCATATCGCACATCTCAAACTGAAAATGCTGAAATAAAAAAACAAATAG